>JAPMOR010011796.1:467637-553121 GCA_026543865.1 Argiope aurantia
GTGTGTGTGTGTGTGTGTGTGTGTGTGTGTGTGTGTGTGTGTGTGTGATACAAAAACACACAAATTATACTAATATATATGTGTCTATATACATAAACGAGTACTCGCACTAAAATAAGAAAAATGTTAGAATTAATAATGCCTTATAATTTCAGTATAAGCAGAAATGAATTATTTATTTATAAATAATTTTAATTACATTTAGGACTAGTTACTTGAGCGTAATGTTATCATCGTTAATGTGGCAAAACTGCTTAAATACCAGTGAGCCACAGTTTTTAAAAAAATCCCTAAATCGAAGTTTCATACAATTGCAAAATTACATAGACACTGTTGCTATCCTATCCTCCATGATTTAAAAAATTATTATTGTATTATTATAAATTGTGAGTAAGCATCTCGATTGCTAAAGTGCTAAAATAAAGCCCATTGTAATTGCGATTTGTGTTCAACAAGTCGATAACAACAAAATGATTTATTTTTCGCAAAGCGAAAATATCAGACAAATAAATCATTCACGACACTGTTTTTGAAGTCGGATGGAAATCATAATAGAATTAAAGGTATCTGTATACTACCCAATTGGTAACAATATAGGGACCTTATTCATTAATGTAATATAGGTTAGCATTAATGAATAAATAATAAATAAAAAAATGTTAGCATTTAAAAAATTTATATTTTCAAAACTAATATACATAATATAAACAGTGATATATGAAAATAAAGAGCAACGTACCATATTTCAAAAGGTGGTAATTTTTTGGACATATAGGAAATATTATTTCCACAACTACGTAAGAAAAGTACGAATTTTATCTTTCAATAAGATAAAGTACTAACATGCCATAGTGTTGCCTAATTAAATGAAGACATTGGGATAGGACTTGCAATTAAAACTAATTTACCCTACGTCACACGGTCACGAGGTTTCTGATATCTTATCTGATGTAATTCTTTTTTATGGGGTTATACCAAAGACCTTGTTTATAAGCAGCCATTGCCTAAGACTGTCGAAGAAGGTATCAGTGCTGCATTAAGCGCCATTGACTGAGTAAAACTTCAAAATGCATGGAATAGACTTGATTACAGACTCAATGTTTGTCATGTTATGAAAGATACGCATATCGAACATTCGTATCTGGAAGGAAAAAAAAAGGGTGTGTATGTTTTTCTTTATTTCCATATATTGCTGATTACTTTATGTGAATAGTTTTGAATATATAAGTATTTAATATTCGGTCATTCATTTAGGCTGACTTTTTACTTTACGTTGCTAATGGCTTGTCTGACATTTTTCATTGCATATGCGCATGGGCCTTATTAATGATAGTGTTGAATTTAATTTTCTAATGTCCCTTTGTCTAAATTATCCTACAGTCCATAATGTCTATTAATGCCACTGCCCTATTTGCTATAAAATATTTCAGTACAAATAATTAAGCGACTTACATCCTTAAATTTTACTTTTATCATATTAAGAGCTCTCTGTGTACTTAATGGCACTTCCGGATGTGTAAAGAAACAGAAGACCCATTTGTTGAAAACATGCGTCTCTCAATGTTTGATTTAGCCAAATAAGGCGAGTTTTAGGACTCGTTTGACCGATCACCCTGCCGCGGCATAGCAAGCAAACGAGAACTTTACCTCTCAGTTAATCAGCTCGAGCTTTGCAGGGAAATATTTTATGGTCTTAGCGACAGCAGGGGGTATTTCACTGGAGTTACGTGAGCCCACCTGTCTGCTCCAGCAAAAGACGTCCAAAACCGGAACGACTTTCCTAGTAATTGATTCCCCCTCCTCTAGTTTCCTATCAACAGACATTAGAAACAGGTAGTCTGTGTGTCTAGTTCGACTTTTTTTCTAAGGGGAAGGAGGAGGAATGATTCAGTAGAGACCCTCCCCTCCCTGGACTGGTATGTTGGGGCCGTGGGAAGTGGCGTTTTTGTTCTTGGAAAGTTGAGAACTGTTTCTGTCTTTTTAACTAATGATAGAGAAAATATTTGAACTTGAATGGATGATGATTCCTTTTTTTTTTTTTTCCGTCTAAAGGCATGCCGTCCTTTGCATGCGTACAATTTCTGACAATTTCTTCGGCGGCTTATTTTTTGTTTGCTTGTTGTTGAAATATAGCGGTGTGCTACTAAGCCCTAATGCAGCAAGTTGTTTTGTAAACAGCCTTCATCAAAAATAAATGAGGAATAAATTTGTTTGAGAGATAGGAATCAGAATTCAAAATTGCATTTGTTGAGTTTTCCAATTTTGAAGGACAATGTTTGTCCACATTTTCTTTTAAGAAAAAATATATCTTCAGTAAGTGGACTCATTTGGGTCTAGAATTCCCTTCTGCAAAGTCAAACATCAGGTTTTTCGAAATTTCCTTGTTAGAGTTTGTGATAGATTTGAATGGCAAGGATAAGAAATTTCAGTGGTATTAAAAGATACACTATCTACTAATATTTATAAAAAAAAAAAGATTATTTGCAAGAATTGAAGTTTTTATGACAAATCGACTCTGTCTCATGGGTTTCTTTGTAATAATTGACACTTTAATTCCAGATCGTATCTTACAATTGTTGAATCTATTACAAAAATATTAGTAGCAACAGATTTTAGAAAAAAAAAAGGAAGAAAAAAAACACTTTTTTTTTTTAAGTTAAGAAATCTATGATTAAAGTATTATAAGGAGAAAAAAATCGGCACTGCCAACCGTCTCTTAACTTAATTGACAGACCTTTTCAAGAAAATAAACTAGATCATCTTAAGACCATGTTCCTAAATTTGATTATAGTCTTGATGACAAGAATAACGCCTGTACCATCATACTCCGGTCTAAACTTCCTCATCATACCAGGTTGATCTGACAGACCTGTTATACATAGGTCTTAATAAACCTTAAGCTCTTCTCTTTCGGATTACGCCAGAATTGTACAATTTGGCTAAATTTAAACGTCTCAAAAATCAAAACTATTTTTTTAAACAAAATTTAAATTAGGTTTTTTTTTCTTTGAAAACTTTTTTAAAATAAAAGAAAATCTAAGAACTATTTCATTAGAGATAAATATTTTCTTTTTTGCCTATTGTAATAAAAAAATTTTAAATATCGCCATGAATCCAATAGCAATTTTGTTATGTATTCTGTAAGATTTTATTATATGTTTTTGTCTAAGAAAGTCTATAGAACGCTGTGTTTAAGTGGTCCTTTGAGCGGATTGTTAAAAAGATTTGATTATTGTTAGATTTCATCAAACATATCTAGCAAAAAGCAAATTGAAGCAGTCAAGTTATTTTGAATAACGAAAAACTCCACCCAGTTAAACATCTATAGAAAAAAAAAATGACCAACAATGCTTTTTTCATTTTGACAGCCAGAGACAAAAAAATAATATAAGAAAAAAAATCTCATGGAAAGTAACAACTTGATATGGCTTCATTTTCCCCCCTTTTGTGATTTGTTATGTTAAGTTCAAGTATTTGGAAATCTTAACTCAAACGAGTTGAGTGTTAAAAACAGGTTGATACGATACATGGTGCTTCCTGGATCCACTAAACTGGCAACTCAGTAATTTTTTACAGTTTAGTCATTGCCGGAAATGTATCCACTTTCCTTCATAAGCAATACACAAAGCAGAGTTTCATTTGTTGGTTTGTTTATATCACTGATTCTGAACCAGTTTTTGCTTATGCCAAACATCAGTTACTCATGATGCATGAATTGTACTTTCGGTATTGCAATAACTTCCTTGTTGTTGTTTCAACAAGTTTTTCTATATTACCTTTTGCTTTCACCTTTACGTAGAAAAAAATACAATAGAGATTTTTGATTTGCTAATTTTTATGTGGATTCCTGTGATGTCTCAGTAAGATATAAATATAATTGCTTCTGTTATTTGTGCCTGCTTCAGATTAATAAATCGACAAATGTTTGTTATTAACCCTTTGCACTCGAGAAGTGACTCATGGTCACCATTCAAGAAGGTGCATCATTTTGACGTTTTATTTATTTATTTTTCAATTTTGATATTTAAAAATACCTACAGAAAGGTAAAAAGATGTAAATAAACTTTTCGGGGAAATTCAACTTGAAACAATTATATATATTTATTTTTCGAAACAATAAACAAGCCCTTGTATTAGATGAATAATTTTGCATCGAATTACTTTTCCGAGTGCAAAGGATTAACATTTTATATTTCGTTTATATAGTCTATTTACCGCTTTTTATTCACGAATTGAGTCTGACTCGTTCTGAATAATACATCGTTTTTGCATTGATAAAAAACGATTTTTATAAAAGTTATATTATAAAAAAACCTCATTTTAATTTCTAGAAAACAAATCAATAACTATATTTTCTGCTTCCTGAATTTTAAATTTAATTACAGTTTTAATAACCCTTCTAACTGCAAAGAAGGAACAGTTTTAAGCATTTTGCTATCCTATACAGTTCAGATTTTGAGACTCCTTTTTTAATAAATTGGTATATTCAGTTTCAAAATTTTTTTTTAACATAATGAACATGGTTATGATTTTTTCTAGGTTAATTTTTTTTAATTTTATTAACTTTGGGGAAATATATTAGTTTTTATTTATTTATTTATTATGACTTTAAACTGTATATTTTACATGTTTCAAACACTATATCATTGAAACAGATAAAGGGAGTGAAACAACTTTACCTGCAACAATCTTGGCTCACTACGCATGATATAGTGTTAACATAGTCCTAATATTTTACAATTTTTGCATTTTTTTACAAATTTATTCATTTAGAAGCTTATTATTATTTTTTTTCCTACGGAGGTGTCCTCTCAGTCTTGTGAACCTAAGCAACTACTTAATCTACTTAATTGGAAATCTGCCACTCAAAAGATGAAAACAGAAGTATATACATATATATATTTATATTGTCACTTGGTTATTGTACCGTGTAGGAGAAAGATAATTGCCATACAAAAGCGATTTAAAAAGGTTTCCATTTAAAATCTGGATTATGAAAATTCGAAAGGAAATATTTAATTTTTTTGGTAAATTAAATATTGAATTTTTAGAGGAGTAATTTAAATTATTCTAACCAGAGAGCTGCAATGAATATTTATTAACTAGCAGAAAATAGAATGTATCATAAATTCTAAAATGCATAGGCATTTAATTACGCGATTTACTACTTTTTCTTAGTGCAAAGCTGTAAGTAGAAAAAAAAATGCATAGACATTTAGAGTTTGATTATTATAAGGTGTCAGAAAGAAAAAAAAACTATAGGGTGGAAGTGGCTTAAAGAAATTTTCTGGGAAAAGTTTTAGATTGCAAATTCGAAATGTTTTTTTAAATCATTAGTTATATTAAATGCTGTATTTGTTTAGGTTCGACTGTAATAATTCTAATTGAAGTGTTGGTACTGACACTTATTAACGAACTTATAAAAAATAAACCAATAAAAATAAGAAATAAAATTTAATAAACGTGTAATAGATTCTGAAAAATCTAATGAACTTAATTTAGATTAAACTTATTCTATAAAAAATCAAATATTAATAATTCCCTTGCTAAAAGAAAATTAGTTACACAAAAAATAAAAACCAATAAATAAACCAAAACCTATAATTTAATTTTAGGTTTAAAACTATAGGTATAATAATTATAAGTTATAATATAAAATCCATATTATAATTAATTAACTACGTATTTAGAATTAAATTACTGTGTGAAATCAGAAACAAAAGCTATTAATTATTATTTCAATTGCAAAACAATGCCCTATACCATTACTATTGCGGAATGTATAATTTATTAGAAATTTAATTTGCCGTAGAACATTTTATAGCTATCATGTGAGCGTAAATTGACTTCATTATATGTGTCTGTTTCTATATATGTGGCATAGTAACTAAAATACGTAGTGAATGAAATGTGGCATGTGGTACTCGATATAAAATTGGAGATCTCTTTGAAATGAATAATTTATATATTTAAATATGATTAATTTGGTTAACAATAAAATTGTCAAACTAATAATTTTTAACATTTTTTAGAAATGTTAAAAAGATTGAATGTATAACTTTTGAGTTATTTCGCATTCCTATATAGGAAACGAATCCAAGCTATTTTTTTTAAATTTGTTTACAAGCAAAAGATATTACTATTTTCTTCTTTTTTTAAAAAAGGTTTTCATTGTTTCTAAAGCCTGTGTAAGATTGGTTATTTCATAGACTATGTCAATGAATTTTTCTTGTAAATTTCAAATTTACGATATCCTTCCTAAAATTAAAACTTGCAGAATAAATCATGTAACAAAAATGGCCTCGTAAAATGATCGGAAGAGTTAAAAATTCTACTTTCAGTGCTTTTATAGACACAATTTCAAATATTCTTCCTCAAAAATTGTTTTTATTTCTGAAGAAAATATAAAACAAATACCCTTCGGGAAAGGCCAGTGCTAAACGACTTATTCTTGTTTATAATGATATATCCCCATGTTTTTCTATGAATTATTTATGAATTAGAGATACATCTAGAATTTCGAACATAATAAAAGTTGTTTAGTTTATAATTTTGCTATTTTAAGGAAAGATAAATGTGGGGAAATTTTATTATTATAACATTTATTCTTTTTAAAAATTTGTGTAGTGTCAACCATAAAATTAATAATCATAAAATTTTCCTAACAGTTTTTTTCTCTAATTTTAATATGTTATTCTGAAAATGTTGATATAAAGAAAACTGCTTGTTTACTCTATTTTGGATAAGTGTTTCTATTTCATATTTTTTTACTATTTTTTACTGTGATGTTATTGCTTGCTGTTTTTTTTTAAATACTGTATTTTTTTTAGAGTGTTCTTTTTACTTTTTATCGTTATGACATTTCACTCATCAGAAAATACAATTGAGATATGATTTTTAAAAATATGACAATAATATCAAAATAAGCAAAACGAAACTTACTACAGAGCAGATTATTTAAATTCAAAAATTTTAAAATTATCAACAGAAAAGATTAAAAAAGTTTTCATTTCACTAATGTTTTGTACATATATAGGATAAAACTTTTGATATCTGAGCAGGACAGAAGAATGTTTAAATTAGTTATTTATTTCTTCTTTTAAGTGATAATTTTTCAACAGCTTTTAAAATTCCTCTTCCAAATTCATGTCCAGGAAGGTATATGTTCGCAATAAAGAGATTGTGGGAACCGTTGAGTAGCTCGTTCAAAATTAAATGTTATCAACATTTAATTGAACAAGCTTTTATTATAGCACCTCGATTTTTTATGAGAAAATATTCCAAAATAATATCTAGTATATGGTAAAAGAAATGAAATGAAAAAAAGCAGTTATTTTTAAATAAACTAAATAAAAAAGATGAAAAATATTTAATTACGGTATTGTTTACAGTGCCATTTTCAGCAATTAATCTCGATTAAAATGTTTTTCATTTCACTTCTAATTACAGTTTTAACTAAAATAAAAACGGTTTTAAAAAGTAAAAGAAAATTAACAGAATTTTCTTCTTTTACACTTTCTTCTTACAGTAAAAGAAGAAAGCTTATTCAGATAAAACAATAAACTACAGAAAAATATTTTTTTTTTTTTTAGCGTAAGTAGATAAATTAAATTTAAAGCGAAGTTCGAAATCAAGTGATTGAAAATAATTAAAAACAGGGATAAATTTAATTCATTGTATGTATATTACAGATTAGTGTGGTCCAATTTTTTTTGCAATTGTCTGACTAATTCATAAATCAACAGCTTATACAAAGTATCAAGTATATTTTCAGGTTCGAGATCCGAAGAACCGTTATGTAAACGGGTCTGGTGCACGGTAAATCCGTCGGGGTCAAATGTCCTCCCGCTGGTGTGTGTTGTGTGGAAGTTTGGAGATGGGATGCCAGCTCAGATGTCATCCTCGTCATCAAACAGCGGTTCAAAAGTACGAGGTCCGTCCCAAAATAGCCCTAGTGTTGCTTTAAAACGGGACGTTAATATAACTAAATTAGAACACGTAAGACAATTAAAATGACATGACTTTAACGTCTGATATTTTGACGAATGAATTTGTGTCTAATCGAGTTGATTGAAATTAAATATTACCAATATGTCTGGCGAACCCTTTAATCATCAAAAGCTACTATAACAAGTTATTTTGGGTGGAAATATTAAACGAAGTTTAGATTATAAAGATGCATCAATAAAACTTTTAAGAATTCAATCATTTTACTTCTTTTTTATTCTTTTCATTACAACGTTACAAAAAAAAGTGATGGAAAAGTCTGTATTAATAAAAGGACAGGAATACAGTGGCATACATTTTATAAGTGCATGTTCTGTTTAATAAAATTGAATAATGCGTGAAAAGCATGGATGAAGGCATTTTTTTCAATGAAACATTTTATTGCACTTTTTGATTCTTAATCGTTTTTTTTTGAAAACTATTTATGTGCAAGAATAGAAACATTTGATAACATTAATCACGTTGAAATGAATACCATCTTGCTTATAAATCTAGAGACAACGAAAAAAAAACGAAAGTGTCAAGTTTCCCTTATTATAAATACATGAATGGATGTGACATATAAAGCAACTTCCATGTCGGTCATTTTTTAAATAAGGTATAAAATACCTTTTTTTGCTTTTAACTTACGTGACTTCAGTGTCAATTCATTTCTAAAAGTTATTAACATATTCTAAACACGAATCATCTGAAAAAATAACGTTTGCTTTAATATAATACTCTGTATGGATTAAATAAATAGATATCACTTATTTCTTACTGTGTAACATTTTTTTTTTTGCATATTTCAGAAGACATTTTAATGTATTAAAATTGTTTTATCCAATGGGTTGATTAACCTTCAACTCAAGGGGCACCACTGATCAAAAGGTGCTTTAAGATTTATTTTACTGATTTTGTTTTAATTTTGAGTCAAAAAAATAATTGTAAAAAGAAAGTATAAACTGCATAGTGTTTATATTCGTATTCACATATTATTGTTTTATTAATTTATTCGTCGTTTTTCGGCGACCAACCAGTTTACTGAGATATTGGTTATATTATACCACTTCTTGAGTTAGTTTAATTTAGTTATATGAACGTCCCGTTTGAAGCAACACTTGGGCTATTTTGGGACGGACCTCGAAATTTTGAACCACGGTCAGATGACGAGGACGACAACTGAGCTGGCACCCCCCTCTGCACACCACACCAGCGGGAGGACGTTTGGTCAGGACGGATTTAACGTGCAACAGACCCCCTTACACGACGGTTCTTCGGTGGAATCGTATCTCGAACCTGAAACCCTCCGGTTACGAAGCCGAGACCTTACCACCAGGCCACCGCGGCCCATACCACTTCTTGAACTGTTTACATATAACTTCATGTCCGTAACTTTGTTAAAATGTCAGAGAATAAAGCCGTATTATTTAAATTACCTTGCATATGCTCTGTTTATTATGTACATGAACCGTTCTAATGGAGAGCAGTCCCACGACATCACCGAGCTATTAAAAAGGTAACTATCCGGTTTATCTATGTTTGGCCAGTGGTATTGTATCTTCATTTTATTTTTTGTAATCTACACAGATATTAAACCGATTTCTTCTTCTACAGCTTTCAACAGCAAAAGAAAATCATGTGATTAAATATTTGATGAAACAATGGAAACTACTTGAATCTCAGTACTTTACTTTCTCATATGTTTCTATGAACAATCTAAATTTTTTTTTTTTTTTTATTCTCAGTTTCATTGTATATTGAAGGCAAACAGGCATTCAATTATGATTTCTCCTTGGTGTTCTATTGCTTTTAATTTAGATATATTAACAATCCAAGGCCACATACCAAATTTTATTCACCTTGCGCTTTCCATTTTTCAGTAATCAAATTTGCGAATTACATTGAACTGATAAACAGACATGAATCTAATAATGTTTTATGAGGGATTCGAGAAAGGATAGAGATTATCAAAATCTTAAATCGTTTGTTTTGGCTCGAGATTTTGATTTGAATTACAATACTTTTTTTTATATTTCGTATATAAGAAAGAAACAAAGTTACATAGCTGGAATGCATTTTTCAAGTTATATCAGCTGCTACCATATTATTGTCCCTTAATGAACTTTGAAGGCTGTTGCATTGTTATTTGGAAACTTTTAAATAATGCAACACTATAAAGAATTTTGCTTAAGGACTATAATTAAAATGTGTTCATGCTATTATTCTGAAGAAATATTTGGAAACATAATTTTTGTCTTTCGTATTAGTTGAGTTGGAAATACAATTATAGACATTAATATATTGGAGGTCATAATCTCATCGATTTCTGACCTTTGATGCTCAAGGTATCACACGCACATAAAAAAAAGAGAGAGAGAGAGAGAGAGAACGTAATTTCAGATTGCATTTCTCCTTACAGAATGTATAATAGAGTATATTGGTGCAGTTTAGTCAGGAATAGTTCTTATGCAAATAAAATCTATAATCGAATACATATATTTTCCCATATGCATAATAATTATTCGTGTCGAAATTAAACTTTTTTTGTGTGTTTTATGTACAATTTTTACAACAAGGTTGAATGCAAATAATGTTGAAAAAATATAAATCCAACTTCCGATGAATTCATCTAAAGATATGCCAGTTGAACAGTATTCGAATTCCTGCCGAGAAGGACCTTTGAAAAAGAAGAAACGGTTTTCTTTCTAACTAGGGCGTAATTATTTAAAGGAAGTTCTTACAAAATTAGGATATGCATAGCAAGAAACTGATATAAAATTATCAGGAATTGTAGATTGAAGTATGTTGTAAATAACCCACCAGAAAATTGTAATTAAAAATTAAGCCTTCGTATCCGCCTACCATTTGTAATTAAAAATTAATGCAACAACATATTATCAACCCAGCGTGGAACTGAATTCAATGGCGCGGAAAGGAGTGCCAGCTCAGGTGCTATTCTCATCAGCTGACCGCTGTTCAAAAATGTGTGATCGGTCCCGAAATACCATTAATAAAGTTTTCAGAAGTCTGTCTGTCCATTCAAAAGAAGTCCTTTGGTATTTTCTGAAATTTGTATCAATCCGGAGGAAATTTGTCTGTCCAGGTTCGAATATAAAAATTTCATAACATTTGATAAACAGATTTTACATTTAAAATGTAGACACCATCGAATTTGGAACTAAATCCTTTAAAAGACTAATCGGCTGTCTGTCTGTACTTTTAGAGACATGTAAATGCGATAACTTAAAAAACGCCGTGACATAAATATATGAAAACTGATATATTTATTTAATATTGTTAAGCATGCCAGAAAATTTAAATTTATTCAATTCGAATTCATCTCTTCCAAAAATTTTACACTAGAATAATTTAAAACAATAACCCGACACTACATAAACGCATTTCACTTTGCATTTAATAAATTCTCCTCCTCTTTACATATATTACTTTTCTAGTTTGACAAGTTCACTTCTGAAACCAGTACAGCAGCAGGCAAACTTTTTTCTGTTTCATCGAATTAAATATTCGTCAATATGAAAAAGAGAATAAAACAGCGTATTTCCCCTTATGTTTCACCGAATGGCAACTCTATCTATCTTCCAGGGCGTCTAAGTGTCTGGAAAAAAAGAAAAGAAAATCTGTAGAAATGGATAGTTGCCGAGGGTCAGGCCACCAGCCTTGCTCATTTTCTGTGTCACCCTGACTCTATAAGAATTTCGGCGTGTGAAAAGTGGGTGCATAATGTAAATAAAAAGAAGGAAATGCTTAACACGTGTGTGCATTTTTCGAGAGCTGTTCTTAAAACTGAAAACTTAGCATTAAAAAGAAGCATGAATGCTCTTTTTTTTTAATACTTGGGGTTGAGTGTTTTAATTTTTAAATGTGCTGTTAAAAGGTTTTATTTTGTTTATTTCATTTAGAAAAGTTGCAAATATGAAAAAAAAATCTTATATGCAATACATTAAGCAAGATACAAATAAAATTTATTTTATACGTATATATGCATGTAAATTAACCCTCACCGATAATTTACATGCATATTATTCTTTCAAGCTTACTACGTACGCATTATATACTTTTTCAGGATTATTTTTGCCAGACGATTTTTTTTCTTAAGAAAAAATTCTTTTTTCTTTTTTAAATTTTAAATCTGCTTTTACCACTATCAAAGCGATAAACTAACATAATTGTTCGTACAATTTTGCTTTTCTTTTTTTTTGTAATAGATGCATAATTTGTAGTTTTAAAATGATCGAATTAAAAAAATAAAATTAGATGCATTTAATTTTATTTGAAAACTATGAAGTCTAGTTCATCATTAAAGTGCTAATTCTTAATAACTAATTAAATATATTTATTTAACCATTAAATTTCATCACCATAATCGTTTCCAATATTAATATCAGATACATCAATTATTTCATTTTTACCTGACTTAGTACTATATTGATGCATTAAAAAATCTAGTCTTAATTCCAATAAAACTTTAAATCATCATAATGAGAATTGCTCAGAATAATTTCTTTTTCAAATAATATAAATTTCCTACTATTCATTTTTGCTGCAATAATTTTTAAACACGTTTCATACAGTTCACTTATATAAATTCTTACACTTACATTTTACATCAAGTTCTCATAATTTTTCGTATACGTTACGTTTTCACTTATATTTTTACGTCCGCTATATTCTTACGTTTTCTCATATATTTATTTTGATAATGTATCATTTCTAACCGAATCTATTTCCAGTTTCAGGATTCTTTCTCTTCCGATGTGGCTGTCAAGCCAGTGGTCATCGAATTTGACCATGAGAGGTACATTGCCGGGGAAAACCGTACAGGAATCCACAACTTCGCTAAACATTCCTTTAACCTGCAAGTGAGCGACGCAACACTAGTCGATAGAGACATTCCAGATTCTAAGGGTCCATTGTAAGTACTCAGAAAACTATTTTCTGTTTACAAAATTATATAATGTTACGAAAATTAGTAAATAATTTTAAAATAGTAAGTAGTTTACTTTAATTTGAGTTCACTCAAATGTATCAAATTCATGACTTATGCCGATTTTTATTATTATTATTTTTTTTTATTTACATACAGTAATCGTCAAAAAATTCGAACTCGAAATTTTCCCGAATCTCCACGTTTGAGATCTCTCTGAGCTTGAAAAACACATTTTTAGAAAAAGCCCGTCTGTATAGGTATGACAAAGACTTGAGCTGAAATTTGGTATACCGTCTTCACACCAAATTTCTAGATTTTTATCAAATTTGGAACAAATTCAACTAAAAAAGTCAGTCTATCCGAATATAATTTAACACGATAACTACAAAATGAAAAGAACTTGACGGATAAAATTCGTTTTTCAGATTTAACTTATATAGTCTAAACACCTTTCCATTTTTGAGTCATATCCAAAAAGGTTTAATAATCTGTCATTCTGTACTTTCAGATACATGCAAATACGATAATTCATAAAAGTAGTGACCTATATGAATACGTAATTGATTCGATACGTGATTTTGAAATTACAAGTGCAGTTTTATGTCAAACCTTTGTTTCAATTGGTTGAGTAAAACATCTCTGAAGCACAAATTCGATTTTTGGATACTATTAGCCGTAAGCCAGGGAGTTATCGTCAAATTACTCGCTAAGGATAACTCGATAGATTCATTAAAAATGTTAAATTCACTCCAAAAGTTAATATTTCGTAACTATTGTACGTCAATGCCTTGCAAGGCGTTCTTTGGCATGACAAGTTTATTAGAGAGTATGCGAGAAGGTTTTGTGAAGACCACGCCCTACGGTTGCTGTGTGTAATCTAAACAGCCAACAAGCAAGAAAGAAAAAAGGCCTGTATCTTACTGTCATAAAAACAGACCCCTAAATGATAAATGGTGGCAACTTGAAATCTGCCCATGATATTGTTACGAATTTTCCTGGGGTTCGTTTGGATAGTGGAAGTTATATGGTGAGGAGAACGCTCAATCAGCAGTAGAATAAAAACAACGACGTTTATTTACACGAAGACACACTGGACAGCACAAAAGCGACAGCTATATACAGCACAGAGACGACTATCTTCAGCCGAGACGTGTAGCATACAACAGCAGCATATAACCAGAATCTATTGCAGACAGTAGCGCACAGCTCAGTGCAGAACTAGCTTGACTCCGTCGCTTACGACTCCTCCGCTCCGTTTTCGGACTTCTCCGACTCGACCCGGACTACTGACTTGACTGCTCTGGCAGCTGCAGTCCCTTTTATAGGTCTCAGGAGGCGGGGCTAGAAGCCTCTCAACCAATCAGGAACGTTCGAGGCGTATCTCGGTTCCTACTGGACGGATCGGGAAAATTCTCGAAGTTTCGGGTATAATCTATTTTGGCGCCAAAGTCGCCAAATTGGTCGCCAAGCTCTGGGACCTCCGATGTGACACACGGACTCCGTCCAATAATGATGACATTAAAACAGTCTTTCTGATAGTGAAACAAACTATGCTGGGAAGCCGAATTGCAGGTTTGTAACAATATTCTGAAATATACTACTGGGTCAACTGTTCAATATTCTACATACAAAATTCTTTCCTAAGACAATGAATTAAACAGCGGGAATTAATTAATTTTCGCCAATTATTTTGGTAATATTACTTGCGCAAAAATTTTGCAATAACTTAAAGAGCAATAAATTGACTTTTCAATTATCCAAATTTCATTATGGTACAACTTTTTTTTATAATTTTAATAAAACTTTCAAAATTTGTTTTAAACTCAGTTTGTAGCAATTAAATTCAAACCGTAACAATTAAATTAATTATTATTATTTTATCGGATAGATAGATTATTGACACTCTTTTGCAAAATTAGACTTCAAAATTACCCTTCCCTTACTTTTTTATAGGTATCTTATTTTTTCAAATACTTTTGGCAATGATTTTTTTTTATCTTTTTAAATAGATTTTGAAATTTCTTTAATTATATTAACTATTGCCCTTTAAATCTTTGGTCTCCTAAAAATTTCAGTTACTTAAAAATTAAACTAGATATTTTGTCATTTTTATGCGGTATCTTCAAAAAATATCATTTTACAAAAACCTTTTTGCATCATACTAAAATTTTAAGAAAATATCTTTCCGTGACATGAATTTAAATTTCGTTCTATTGACTGCATACATTTTAATAAAATCTTCAAAATTCGTTTTATACGCAATAGAGAACAATATTTTTAATTGCTGAAGAACAAGAATGTATGAGTACTATTGCCAAACTCACTAGCAGAATTTTGGAAGAATACTAAAAGAAGAGTTTAAAACCAGACGATTATCATTTATATATAAGAAACAGATAATCAGTCCCTAGCACCGCTGGCGCCTCTCTGTTGAGCTCGAAATGAAGTTTCTTTTTTTGAGAATGGAAACATCTACGTAAAATAGAATTGTAAATATTAATTTTTAACACGGAAACAAATAGTGTCAATTTATCTTGTTTATTATTTTGTAAAATGAAACCACATGAAAGTGGAGAAACGACTGAATGAAATGAAATTCATATAGAATCTCAACACAGATATTGATTTGGTTTATTTTCAGGGTTTTTTTATTAATGAAATATTAATTATTTAATTAATTGTTTAGAAACGTTCATCAAAACTTTTTTTTAAGTTAAAGCATTTTTGAACAAATTTAAAGTATATCTATAACAAATATCGCTAATGTTAATGTATATTGCTAATGTTAGGTCGAAAATTTTACTTCCTACTTAAATCGTCTGGAAATGTTTTTTCCAGAAGAAAAGAAAGTGCCAACCATTACTATTCTGTTATTGGCAATAGATTATGCTTTATTAAGAAATCTGGTCGAACCTGGTAAACCGAAGGATAAAAGCTTTGAAGACTTCACATTAATATTAGAAAAACATCTGAACCGGAAACTATTTGTGATTTTGGAGAGATCTCGTTTTTACAAACCAAACGTTTTTAAAAGAGACATGGTGTCTGAGTTTTATGCTCAGTTGAAGAAACTATCCACAACTTGCGATTTTAGGCAATTTCGCAGCAATAGTCTTGGCAATAGATTTGTATGTGGTCTATGAAGCGACGCCATTCAGATGTTGTAATCGGAACCGGAACTTAACGAAAAAGCGATAAACATCGCTATCACAATCAAAAAGGCTACAAGAGATGCCGGTGAATTGTATACAAGTGATTCTAAAACTGACCATAAGTTATACCATCGGAAATCTACAAAATTTTTGGTGGAAGTTCAGATCATTTTGAATTTCAGCAAAATAACAAATGGAATAAACCGAAGGTAGGTGTTTCCAATACAATTCTTTGCATTTTGCTAAAAATATCTCAATAAAAGTAAAACTTGTAAACAGTATAAATGTAAGAGATATACTGAATTTAATTGTAAAACTAAAATGAAGCAAAACTTGAGCCAAATAATTGATGAAACTGAAATTTATGCAAATGACATAGAAGAAGGTAAAAATAAATAATATTAAAAATGTTCTTTAATGATAAAGCAATAAAAATAGAATTGGATACTGGTGCATGCATTTCGATTATGTCGTTAAAACACTTTCGTAAAATATTCCCTTTAACTATAATTGAGAATGGTAATGTCATTTTAAAAGCATTTTGATATGAGATGATTAGATCAGTATATGAAACTTCTGTGAAAATAAAATACAAAGATCAGTTAAAAGTTAAAGAAACTTTATATGTGCGATAACAAAGTAGTTTCTGTATTTGGTGTTATTGATTATGTGGTTTCCATCTTGACTAGTAAGAAATAAAAAGTATTGGAATAAAATTTGAAAATAAAAATTAAACGGTAATAATTGTAACCCGATCATCTTGAATATTTTATCTGAGTATCCTTATATTTTTAAAAAAGATAGAGGTAAAATAAGATTAAAGGTTTTAAAGTTAAACTATATGTTAATAAAAACTAACAGCCCACATTTTTTAAACCACATCCTATTTCTTACGGGATCGAATTTCGTGTTGAAAACGAAATAAAAAAACATCTCGCTATGCATATTTTAGAATCCATAGAGAAAAGTAATTGAACTGCACTAGTCGTACCAGTAATAAAACCCGATCCTACTATAAAGTTTTGAAGATTTTAAAGAAACAATAAACCCTGTTTTAGAAGATATACATAAACTTCTACTTGGAGTGGAAGACATTTTTGCAAAATTATCGGATGGTAAATACTTTTCTAAAATTGATTTATCTCAAGATTATTTGCATTTGGAGGTGATGAACGAAATCACAATTTGTTAACTTTAAATACAACTAAGGAATTATACCATTGTAAAAGTCTATGGTTTGGTATTAAAACTGCTCTTAATAATAGCCTGTAAACACAAATTTGGCTAACGTTGGTTTAAAGAAAAACACGAGGTTAAGTTAATATTCTTAACTGAAAATATTTTTATATTGTTTGACAATATATAAATGTGCTATTTTATACAAAAATAATTTTAACATTAAAAATATTAACCATGTAAATATTTTATTAACAAGCAATGCCAAGCGTATTAACTTGGATAGATATAAAACCATAGTAAGTATAATCAACAGGAATTTTCTAGGCAGTCATTGTAACGGATTTACACAGTAATGAAAACCTCGTACATCAAAACAGCAAATAGAGGTTCCCAATCTATAGTACGGATACCTTTAGGAGAACATGAAAGTAATGCTTGTAATGACATAACACAAGAAAGGAATTTATAAAATGTAATAAAAAAAGAATCTTGTATTTAATGCCTTTCACATATACAGAGCTTGTAGTGAAAGTATTGTCGTATATTATATATCGTATATTATATATCGCCTTTGCCACCCAGCTGTTCGCCGGAGTTATTGGTTGTATACATTACTAAAGATATACTGAAAATTATGATCGTTTGCATGTAATTTCATGATCATGATTCGTTCATGATCAGCCATTAAATGTGTTATTTTAATTCCTTTACATATGTTCGACTCATTGGTTTCCATTAGAAAGGCCCAGGCATACAATCTCTCAAAAGTATGGAGCTATTAAAAGCGTTAATGGCTGGCTAATATTTCTTCTAATTTCGTGGCAGAGTAACTTACCTTTTTCATTCTTGAAAATTATACAGATATTAAACAGAATTTTTTTTTTTCTTTAGCTTTCAATAATGGAAGAAAATTACGCTATTCAATGAGTTCGTTATTTGATAAAGCATTGAAAACAGCTTGAATTTTTGAACAATAATGTAATCTATTATTGGAAATTAGGTTGAAAATATTTTTCATTTAGTTATAAGTTTAAGTTAAGTTATAAGTTTGAGCTTAGTTATAAGTTTAATTTAGTTAGTTTTTAATTTAGTTAGGAAAATATTTTTAATTAGTTTTAAATTTAATTAACATTAAAAATAAATAAATTACTGTAGAAACATGTATTGTTCAATAATTTGATGATACTACGTTATATGTAACATATCAGTGAGAAATGCTACTGGTGCCTGGATAACCAATGTTGGAGGATATATGAATAAGATGTAAAATTTGAAACACACCTGCAATTCTAGTTATAAATCCACATACCAAATCTCACCATTTAGTTTGTTACATTTTGAAATAACTATTTTATTTGTACACGAATAAATTCAGTATGTGTACTTGCGCGTAGAAATAAGCCGGATATATTAGTTTGATTGGCAATGAGTTGGTACGTAAAAATAATTGTTTAATATTTCAATTTAAAATTCAAGGTAATAAACATTTCAAAAATTCGTTACAACCTTTTACTATATAATAATAAAAGCAGAAAATTTGTTTGAAAAATAAATTTATTTCCTTTCATTAATTTGATCATATTTTTAAGCGTATCTATAAACTTTTAGAGTAAAACTGAGATGTTTAATTTTATCTTTCTCTACTTTTGAGTTATCACATTCAAATTACAAACAGACGGGCAGACGATTTTCTGGAATTATCTTAGGATCTAAATCGTAGCGATTCAACAAAATCAGGAGGTTGGATACAATGTCTTAGATGCCTTTCTTCATTTAAGAGAAAGTAAAGTTAAATTTTTATGCGCTTTTCTTTTACTTATTTCATGCTTATAAATAGACAATATTGTTATACATTTTCCTTTTATTTCTTGATATATTTTTAAATTTTTGGTAAAATTATGTATTTTTAATGACAATATAATCTTTTTAATTTTCGGAAATTAATAATCAGTTTAAGAATTAATTAAAATTTCATTCATATAAGTGGCATCATCTGATAAGGAAGAGGAAAATAAATTTATGGTATCCGAACACGTTAAAAAAGTTAATTTTTGATAAAAATGACATTTTTAAAAATTCTTTTATTGGATAAACTAGTCTTAGAACTATTCAAAACAGGTTTACTTTTGTCTCTACGTTAATTAGATGTCAAGATATTAATATTTTCGTAATGATTGGTAGACCGGAAGTAAACATTTAAATAACGGGAAGAGCCGATTTAAAGAACCCAAAACATGTTAAAAATTTGTATAAACACAAATTGAGTTTTAAATAAATAAAATGTTTGGCAAGGAAAAACGCAAAATGCCAATGAGAGTTTCAATGGTGTTTTGTGAAAATTTGTACCTAAAGATAACTTTGTCGAGCTCCGAACCCTCAAATGAGGGGCATTTATGTCTTTAATACATTTTAACTAAGGTTTTATAGGATTAATGAATATCCTTAAGGCTATTGGAGTGTATTCTAGTGCAAATGCAGTTAGAGCATTTGCTGAGCTCGTCCAAGGCAGAATAAATGAATCTAGGTGGCATTCGTTGTCAAATGCAAAAATTGCCAGAAAAATAAATTTAAATGATTAAAAAAGAAAAATTATTAAAGGCTGAGGAGAAAGAAGGTATAACCTATAAATGTGGTGAATTTTAAGTATGTACACACATAATATGTTAATAAAACATGTTACTATATACTGTAAATGCGCTTTTCTCAAAATGGATTTTTACTTATTTTTTTTTTCTCATTTAAGATCAAATAATTCAAAATATAATTATCATATTACTATGAAATTTAGTGAACTTTGTCTTTATAATATTTTCTAGAGAATGAACTAAAAATTTAGACTAAGTGAATATATTACCTATATTAATAAATAATAATAATATATATTGCCTGTAGTAATAAATAATAAATATATTGCCTATAGTAATATTATAATAATATCATAAATTTACTAAAAATTTCATGATAAATCTTCGACTGGTTCTAACATTTTTATTTATTATTATAACCATACGCTTGTAATTCATCTCCTAGAGAAAACCATGTAGTTTATTTTGTTATAAGTTTTGTTCTGATGAGAGAAATAGTTTTTGGTGTAGCCAATTTGACGTTTAAGAATTTGCTTAAGTTTATGCTATTAAATACCCATTTTCAAAAATTATTCATGTTTATTTCAAATATTGACATTCTATTGCTAATCTTTAATAGTCTTAAACCCAGAAATATGGTTAAAGTATGCCTACACCAGGTTTTAAAAAAAAGTGCTCCGAAAGTGTTCGATTAATTTAAAATTTTAATTATTTTTGTAAAATCCAATGGTTGTTCATTTAAAGAAATGCGAACGTCAGAATTAAACTGTAATTAAAAAACACGGCACAAAATAAGTACCAAACAAAAATTTTAAATTTTAAGTGGTTTGCAGTTAAAATATTAAATACTTTAATATAAATTTTTAAAATGTGCATGGTTAATCTTAATTGCATTATAAAAGGCAATAATAATTTTAAATCATAAACACTAAACATTAATTTTTTAAAAAAATTTTATACATGGAATCAAAAGAATTAAAATAAAACACATTAGAAATTTAAAAATTGTTAATACTTGATCTTAAAAAGCAACAAAAGGCATGTTAAAAAATAAAATCCTACCGAAAAATTGTTAAAAATTGTATAAAATGGGTCGAAATTCACCTATATAATTAAATTTGATAAACACATTCTAAAATAAGCTATTTACTCTAAAAGTACCAGCACTGCAGATTGAATATGCTTGGTTGTGTCACTTGAATCAATCATATTATTGTTGACTTAATCATGAATAAATAAATGTATTCAAGAATAGAAATAGAAAATAATGCAAATAAGAAAAAATGAAGGTATATTTTATTCTTCTAAGGTGTAAGAACCGAATCTACAGCATTCCAGCCAGCTATTCCGTCAGCATTGTGATAAGTTTCCATAATGAGGCAAGATCAGCCTTATTGCGAACTATAGTAAGGTAAGTTTTTTCAATATTTCTATTATAGATATTTGCGTGCCTGTATTTTTCAAATTTTTTATTTATTGATTTTTTTTTACCTTTCATTCTCTTAGCATTTTAAACCGGACGCCAGATCGACTATTAAAAGAAATTATTTTGGTCGATGATTTCAGTGATAATGGTAAATATCTATAAATCTATTACGTGCTTATAAATACTTGAGAATATTCTCTTAATTTTATTTGAATTCGTAACAATATTATAAATCACTAAGCCTACAATAACTTATTCGCATACTTTATATCGAGTAAGTTATTGCAGTTATTTATTATCTACTTTTACACAATTCCACTAATCATGCAATACTTGATTAGTGGCATCCTGTGCTAAACTAATAATAAGTACTAATATAGAATTAACTAGTCTTCTTAAATTTATTCAATGTTTATAAAAGGATTTTAAAAAATATAATGATTTTTCCCCCTTTTAGTTCGGGACGGCTCAGAACTCGCAAGTTTTCCTAAAGTGAAAATTTTCCGAAACAACCAAAGACAAGGTAATGTTAATGTAAAGTAAAATAGATAAAAGAATATTGAAGACCCTTAATCAGTTACTACTTTTTTTATGAAATTTCAAATTACATAAAATATATCATTGAAATCGTTTTACGTTTTCATCATTACTTGCCTGAATAGTATTACATACTTTTCAATTCACTTTTCTATTCATTGTGGGATAAGAATTCTTCTTTATTCTATTCAGTACTATTTCATACTACGTATATGTTACGGCCAGTATGATTAATCTGTTAATAATAACCAGCTGCCTTTGATGACCAGTTGGTTCATCAATTAAATATTTTAAGTGAGTGACATTTTTTTTAAACTTTAAATTTTGATAGGAATATATTGGGTTCGGAAAGTATTTCGTTTTTTCCCGACAGAGGATTTAATTGTATTTTTTTGCACCCAACTTCACATTTAAGCCGTGTAATTTTTATATGCTTTGAGAGCTCATATAGCAAGGCTTGTGTGTGAAAAATTCCAATTAATTCTAAGCAGTAGTTTTTGGTTGGTGCCCTTTTAAATATGGAGAGCGATAAGCAGCATTTTCGACATATCTTACTGTTTTACTACAGAAAGGGTAAAAATGCTGTTCAAACCAGAAAGAAATGGACTGATGTGTATGGAGAAGGGGTGTTGACAGTACGCCGGTGCCAGAACTGGTTCGCTAAATTTTTTAGACGGTAAAACCTTCACCTCAAATGAGGTGGTTAAAAACCACCTCGATCAGTTTTTTTGGCAGAAAAAGACCAAAAATTTTATGAGCGTGGAATGATGCTACTACCAGCAAGATGGCAAAAGGTGTTAGACCAGAACGGCCAATATATAATTTAATAAAGTATTTGTTTATTATACGAAAACTGTCTTTTTTTTTTTTTTTTTTTTTTTTTTTTGGAAATGAAAACGAAATTACTTTTCGAACAACCCAATAACTTATACTGCTTTAGGCTTCCTACAGAGTTCTGTTCTTTGTTCTATGTATATCACTAATTTTTTGCATATCTTTATGCATACAATTGCATATCAGGAAAGAACATAAGTTAAAAATGAGTGCACTTTAAAAAATTTTCGCCTTTGTTTGGTTCGTCAAGAAGGTTGACTTGGAAGGTTTCGAAGTTAAAGCTTGATTTCAGAGTAACAAAATTGTAAATACTTCATTATACAAAAACATGAGAACATGGAAAAATTAACTGAATCTTCATATATTGATCATCAACAACCAGAATGAAATATTTATGGTAAATATAAAAAAAAGAAAATGATTTTTAATTTCACTTCAGTCATGAAATACAATGTGGTAAAATACGTTTAAAAAATTGACCTAAAATGGAAAACAAGTTGTTTGGCAAAAAAATTAACATAATTGAAAAGATAATTAATAATTTAAGTTTTTATCAAAATATATTTTAGGCTGGAATAAGTTTTGAAGTTATCGTGGGAAAAGCCAAAATTTTAATTTTAATTTATTAAAATTTTAAATCTCTCTGAGATGCGCATTTCATCTCTCCAAAATATATATGTGTTAATTATGTTGCACTAGGTCATATGGTCTGCCTTTTTGTGTATAAACAAACACACATAGACTGTCTCATTATTAATGGAAAGATATAACTATATTTATTATTAATAATTGCCGTGATTAATAATTATAATATCTAATCCAAATGGTAAATGCATGCGATCAATATATGTGCATATGAAAGAGCATGTAACTGGAAATTCGGATTCGAACAAAAGCAAAATTGTAGACAAACTGAATTGGATTCGAAGAAGACTCATTACATGCTATTTTAATCTATTTATAATTAGAAACTTTTCGACTGTCTTTCGTTTCACTGCTCGATTATTTAATATTCAAATTATTACATGTGGCTGGTCCATATGTGATGGATTGGTTTCATATGTACTATCTGATAGACACTTTCAGTAAATGACCCAAATTAGTCTAACAGAAATACACTTAGTGTGCGCGAATGGGCATGTATTGTTTCATACAAGAACTCGTGTTTTATTCCAGGGATAACGAGACATTGATTCAGTGTCATAGATTTGAAGAACTGGTTACATAATTGTGACTGTGAAGTCTAAGAAAGAGACATAATTTTAAAAATGTATTGCTCGGAGTCCGGAAGGTCTGATTTTTGTCGAAATCTCGAAGTTGAATTTTTTGATGATTATGATACTTTTCGTTTGCATGTACTTCATATGCGAGAAAAGCAAACTTCCATATTAAAATTTTGTCTGTCTGTCTGCAAATCTGTATGAAATTTTGGTACAAAGCCATTGAACCATTTGTCTGCCTATAAGTGAGAGTACATTAACTCAAAAACGTAACGAATTCTATTAATGAAATTTCGTGTTGCATCATGAAATCAAAATTATACATTTGTTTAACAGTTTCTATAAATCGGTAAACGCGGACAATCATTATTCCGAAGTATATGCTTCTTTCTTTTTTCTATACGACTAAATCAGACCAGAAGTATATTATATAGAATATACAAGAAAATATTAGAAAGAATACATTCTCTTTTTGCGCTTGACAAAATCACTAATCAATTTTAGCCTTAATTCTGAGATAACTGTTATTTATAAATGATGCAAAGCTTTTCATTCCTCATTTTTGTTGCTGTTTCGCAGGTCTGAGTAGATCCCGAATGACTGGTGCTCAAAAGTCAACGGGAAGTCATGTGATATTTTTAGATAGTCACTGCGAAGTCAACGCTGATTGGCTGCCACCTTTGTTACAAATCGCTTATGAGGTAAATACAGTTTTTATTGTTACCAATTTGTAATACTGTTTCCCTGTGCATTAAGTCTCCTAGTAAGGAAAATAGTATTTCAAAAATATAATAATGGTTGCTAAATGGATGCCGATCCATTAATCCTTGCCCTATATAAACTTGACTACCATTTGGCGAGTTGGCGGAAAATTTATCGGAAAAAATGAAAGAACCAGGGAATCTTGACGATAGTTCCATTAAGACTCGAATTCCCACATTTGATGTCTTTTTCCGGTATTTATAAAAAGTGATGATGTACAGACGAAAGTGAGAATTGAATTGAGCTCAACTGAGTAGTTGCGCGAGGTCTGTATTTGGATTTTGATCTCCAGCAAGTCTCTCTGAGAGCTTTGTGTTACTGCGACTATAATAGCGATTAGCTGCATTTCCTTGTGGAATAATGCCTGCTGAACTTCTATTTGACAAATGGGATTTTTTATAACAGTATTGATTTAAAATGGATTGATTTGATTAATATGTAGCTATTTTTTTTATATTTACAGCCGCATTTCCATAAAGTGCATGAAAAGTGATGCTGATAAAAATTACTGTTAATCTTTTATTTCATAATATTTCTGTTCCTTTGTTTGTGGTAACTAATAGGATTCAATACTATATAAATATCTTAGGGTTATCAAAAAGATTTCTTTATAATATAATATAATATTGTAAACTGCTTTATTATTGAGAACTCCACATTCATTATTGTTACATAAAAATGGGTAATTAAATTTAGATTAATGAAATTTAGTGTAGGATCATGACATCAAAATTATACATTTGTATATTATTTTCTACAAATTGGTAAAAAGGGTTAATTGAATGTTATGAAATTCTTAGGTAAAATTATGCCTACTATATAAAAATGGATTGACTAACCTGTTATACAGAAAAATATTTGTAATACAACGATTAATTTTGGGAAAATGCAATATCAAAATTTTTCTGAAACATTTCGAAAACCTATTTTAACGTGTATTTCTGAAATCTGCACTTTTGCCTTGACCATGCTGTACTTTTGTCTTGGACCCTTTTAAAGAAAACTATTTACAAATGCTTTGTGCAAAAAGGAATTATTCTTCTATAATTAACATTTTTTCAGTGTAAAATATGCTCCTTATTAAATAATTATGATCCTCTTGTAATAAAAGAATTCTTATTGTCTAGCCTGAAGGCGAAAATGAATCCCGTTTGACCGATGCTTATTTTTAAATTTAGACAATTTAATTACAGATTTAGTCGGAATATTTATTTCAGGAATGCAAATTTATTCAAAAAAATCTATCATATGCAGATATTTGTGTAATCATCATGACTTGAAAGAAATTTACTAATTATGCAAAATATTATTCACTTTGATTAATCGATAATTGCAACTTCCAAAGAAAATAATTAAATTGTGGAAACTAAGCATTTATAATATATTATGGTAGTAGTGAAATACTGAACAAGAAAAAAATTGTTCGTAATCGTATGTGTGACATTAAGTTTTTCAAAAATGTTTTATTTCATTAACGACGATAATTTTGAAATGCCATTGATTTAAGTAGTATGAAATCATAGTGTTGGCCTAGTTGCAGAATGCAAAATTCGTCTTATTTTTAATATATCTGCGACATCCTTCCAAGGATTATTGTAAAAGAATGGTTTAGCGATTGCAAATTACAGGATTCTGACTATCCCAGGTGGGAAGGATGAGGATGAGACATTATTCATGAATTAATATGAGGTATGATTTAGAAAATGACATTTTGGCTTATTTTTTAAGTTATCCTCATGTTAATATACAAATAGCCAATTCAGAACTCAACATTCCAAAAGCGACACTGCATTGAATAATATAACGTAATAATAGGCACCCATACAGCATTCGTGAGTTTCTTAAATCGCTGGAAACATATCGTGATCGACGTCTAAGGTTTTACAACTGGCCCTTACTTCAAGTGGAATAAATTTCTTTTTTCAATAAGGTAATTTCTAAAGATGAATGTTGAGATAATCTTATATGAAAACATCAATAATCAAAACTATTCAGTTTTGGTTGGAAGTATAAAAATCCATTCTTCGTAGGAAGTGCATTAGTGGCAATTTTCCATAAATTTGTGGTTTAATATTTTCAAAAACTCGTTGGTTGATTCCGTTTTGTATTGTAGTACTTTGAATAATGACTGACACATTCAGTTAGTTTAGAATAGCGTTGTGGCTGCACTAGAAGGTGAATTGCTATTGGCAGAATTCTTACACATGTAGTTGTAGCTGTAAATCGATGTTTAAATACAGAATTCCATAACAAGCGAATTGACTTACAAGGACTTACGTTCTTCTATATACAAGACGCTTCTTGTAGACATAATATATCTTTGCCTACAAATTCATGAATCTTGTCTTGATGACACATGATGAACTGGATTAAGTATATACAAGTATTGTTAGAAGAATAAACTTTGTATAAATGTCATTTTCTAAAACAGAAAAGATCTTTACTTTAGGTCAAAAGTCACTTTTATGTTTGCGTTATATATTTTTCATTATGATTTTATTATTGTAATTTTGTTTTTATAATAACTATCTTTATATATATATTTTTTAACTTGGAAATCCATATTCCGAATGTTAACTACCAAATTTATAGTGCGAAGTATTTGTATTATAATTCCAAGTACCAAATTCATACCAATTAAATTCAAGTGCAATTATATATTTCTCATTAATATAATTGGGTCCAGCTGGCAATTGTCTGTATTTCCTAGAAATTGTTTTGTACATATATTTAATATTTTGTTTCTAATGAATTTGTTCACATTTTTTAAAACATAATTTTTTTATAATAAATAAACATCACAAACATTATAATTTTGTAACAAATTAAAAAAATTATGACGTATGTAATTTTTATAAAATTTATTAATATTTTGTATTTAAATTTCATAAGGAACAGTGAAGTATTGTTGTGGTAGTATAGCAGCTCCTGTCTCCCATTTTAAAATTAATCTCGAATTTAAATTTTAAATTAATTATTACTACACTGGAAATCTGCTAATTATTATTTTGTAAATACAGTATTATCTTGAGTCTTCCATTTCAAAATTAAATTCGAATTTAAATTTTAAATTAATCGTTACTACATTGGAAATTGTAAGCTGCTAGTTATTATTTTGTAAATCCAGTATTACCTTGAGTAGAACACAAAATATATTTTTTGTAGTATTTATAGCTTTGAAGAATGAAATATTCTTTGTACTTTTTTTATAAATCTGTATTTTAGCATCCTAAAGCCTTAGTTAGTCCAGTCATCGACATAATCGATGCAGAAACCTTTCAGTACAAGCCGTCGTCTGGTGACTTGAAAGGGGGTATGTAACTTTTCTGTTTATAACAGAATATTTGGTTTATGAAGTTTATTATATCAAGAATACTAACTAACTAAGTTAATTTCTTTTCTTTCAGTTGTGACAAATTTGCTATTTAGAATTTAAAAACATATGATAGGATTCGTAGATATAAGATATAGTAAATAATTTGATTTAGCCATTGATAATACCATTTTGATAATTGAACCATTTAAATCTTCTTTACTTTTTTTGTGTGAAATAAATCGGGGTCATATAATTCATATTCTAGATTAAAGGGAAAATGTTTGAAAAAATCCTAGTATAAATATATAAAATAATTTAAAAATAGTATGATAGAAATACCCATCATCGTGCAAATTGATTTGTTAAGCTCAGTACAAAATCTTCAATGTTCTTCCTTTCTAAATTCCTCGGCTCAATATTGCTTTTATTAACGAAAAAATCTCAGATTAGTTATAAAATAATATTCACGAAATCGCATGCTTCTTCCAACCACAACAAACAGTGGAATGATAAGATTAAACCCTCTATAAAAATTGTGACATGATTTTTTTTTTATATAGCTGCGTTCCTTGTTACACAATAGTCGTAAAAAAGAGTTTTCGGCAACATCCAATTTTCAGTTCACCTGTTTTGAGTAAAATTTTTTGTTCGCTAAATATTATGATGGAAATTTCCATCATCATGAAAAGAAGGATTAATTTTTAGTTTCTGTCTAAGAAAATAGTGAAGAATCATATTAGACCTTTCGTTAATCACAATTTTTCCGGGTGGATCCTAGCACAGCCCACCTCTTGGCGTCTTTTTGAATTCTCGCCAAACGAGTGGCGATAACATCGTCAATGTAGCAACCTAGACGGTTTTTTTTATTTTATTTTTTATTATATTTATTTATTTTATTTTTATTTATTTCTTATTTTATCGTTTTTTATATTTGTATCGTTTTTTAATTGAAAAATAATAACAAATATTCAATTAGCAGTCAACTTGGCGAGATTTTAAATAAGTCGCCAAGAGGTGGGCCCATCTAGGATTTTACCAATGTTTTTCAAGTGAAACATTGTTTTAGCCGCTATCCAAGATGACGAACACTTTTCCATTTAGTGAAGATATCTATGTCTAATCAATGATTGTGACTAATCGAAGATTATCAGACAAACTAATACAATGCATCTCTAAACAAATTCACAAATGTTAGTATTTAAAATAAATTTGGAAAGCATTGTTTATATTTTTTAGCAAGTTTATATATTTTTTCTTTGTTTTTCCATTTATTAATTTTTTAAGTGAAAACTTAAATTGTTAAACGATACAGTTGCCAAAAATTACACAGTTAGCTCCCTTTTTTGATAAAAAAAAAAAATTCACCAAAATACTTATTAATTTATAATAAACTGACTGATTAAACGAAATACATTAATCATAAATTGTATTCTGATTATTTTTTTCTTCATTTAAGATAAATAACGTTATCCTTTTATTTTCTCTCTAGGTTTCGATTGGGCTTTCAATTACAAATGGCAAACAGTTTCTAAAGCAGATTTTAATGAGTCCACATACTTCAAGTAAACATCAATAAATTATTTTATTATTATTAAAATTTATTCTGTTGTGAAAATTCAAAAGATTATTCATACAATTTGATCCAAGCTAACCAAATCTATTAAATAAGAAAAGGAAAATCCTTTGTTCCAATTACGATGAGAATAAATATTTGTGAAATCGCAATCTACAACTGTTTAACAAATTAAAGCGGAGCATCGTTCTTCATTTTCTTTTCTTACTGTAGGAGAAGAGAGAACAAAACATTTTAAGGGGTAGAGAAAGAAATAAGGGAAAAAGAAAGAAAGAAAGAAGGAATTGGTTAAAGTATTGGAGGATATTGTATTAAGTATCAAAGTATTGGTGGATCAATATGATTTGTTAGATAACTCAAAAAGTATTGGACAAAAATTTTATTTAGAATTTTTTATATAATACGATGAATGAAGTTGTGAAAATGATATACAACTTTCCCATAATCTTGGTTAAATCAAGATATGCAGGTCATACAACAATACTATTACGTTAAATTATTATACCATTATTTTAAAATCTGGGACTGGCTGAATCTAATCCTTTAAAGGCTTTAACAATTTTTAGATTAATGAATACATTCAAATTTCTAATTGGTTCGATGTGGGCACTCGTGGGGAAAATGAGGAAAATATCCTTTTAATTGGCAATGGAATTTTGATCTTCAATCAGTCATTTGCAATAGGAAAGGAGAGAAAGTGTATGCTTTCACATCCAAATATTTTACTTCTATCAGCATATTACTAAATGTATAAATTCAATAATAAATTCAATTAATTGATATAATCATTTTTTCCCTTTCAATTCTCTTTTACTCGTATTTTTTCTGCGTGTTTTTTTTAACGTTTGTATCTTTATATGCTATATCTAGAACAATGAAAATGCTATTAGGGCATTTTCGATGCAAGCACTATAAATAATTTTAACATGATCCGAAATTTTTTGCGATTTTTTGCAAATTGTTATTTTATAAGCGAGATGGAAACATTGATTCATATTATGAAATACATTATAATGTTTCAATCCCTTTACTACGTGAATTTATATATTGTTACGAAATTTTCTGCCGGGGTTCGTTTGGATAGTGGGAGTCATATGGTGTGGAGAACGCTCAATAATCAGGCAGAAGTAAAATAAAAACAACGATGTTTATTTACACGAAGACACACAGGACAGCACAAAGCGACAACTATATACAGCACAGAAGACGATTATCTTCACCCGAGACGTGTAGCATACAACAGCAGCATACAACCAGAATCTACTGCAGACAGTAGCGCACAGCTCAGTTCAGCACGAGCTTGACTCCGTCGCTTACGACTCCTCCGTCTACTGACTTGACTTCGCTGCTCTCGAACTCGGACTACTGACTTTTCCGCTCCGTCTTCGGACTACTCCGTCGTCTCTCCGACTACTGGCTTCGTCGTCTCCCAACTCGGACTTGACTCTCTGGCAGCCGCAGCCCCTTTTATAGGTCTCAGGAGGCGGGTCTAGAAGCCTCTCAACCAATCAGGAACGTTCGAGGCGTATCTCGGTTCCTACTGGACGGATCGGGAAAATTCTCGAAGTTTCGGGTATTATCTATTTTGGAGCCAAAGTCGCCAAATTCGTCGCCAAGTCGCCAAATGGTCGCCAAGTTTGTCGCCAAGCTCTGGGACCTCCGACGCGCTAGTCCCATTCAGATGACTGTAAAACTTTCTTTCTATTGATGGAACAAACTATGCTGGGAAGCCGAATTGCAGGTTTGTAACAATATTTATGTTACCAGATGTCCCAAAATGTTTATGCCGTTTTTGTTAACGAGAAATAACAATCAGGATTGCTCATTTCTTCTATTTTAATATCCGTTTATCATCGGGAAAGGAATTTTTTGGATGCCTCGTTGTTCCACAATGACATTAATTTGACCAAGTAATGAGCAAATGCTTAGAGACAAAAAAAGCGGAGCTCATGTCCAGTATTGTCCGGTCAGGCGACCACAAATTTTAAAGCACATACGAGAAATCCATCTCAATGTTTTCTTTCTTCAAGAATCTTTATTATTTGCAAGTGATCCCAGAATTAGAAATTTGCTTTAATGCTTTATCAATTTCAAATAGTTTAAACATTCCAAAATTAAGCTACATGGATCCTTGAGTTAATTTTAATTGCCTTTTTAATAATGGTTTGAAAAAAAAATTTAATCAAAGATTTCATTTAATTTTAATTACAATATTGATTGTCTTTCTATATTCAAAGCTTACCAAGAAACATATTAGACACTATATACTGAAATCTGTATTAATAATAAAGATGAAGGTATAAGTGTGCGCTTTGGCGCTCTTCTGGGCAGATCTTTTGATTTACAGAAAGCAAATTCGGGAAATGTGCATCTCAAAACGATTTTTTTTAAGAATTTTAATTAAAAATTAAGCGATTTTTTTCAAACACTTTTATTACATAATAATGAATTTTAGCCGTTTCATAATTTAAAAATTTTGCTTTATACAAATGCATTAGTCGTGCCAGAATTCTGAATTTTGTTTAAAAAAATAATCTTATATCTTATTTTCAACAATAGATTATATTGATGCCCATAAACTTAAATCATTTTCATCTTTTCATTCACTATTTAAAGCCATGATTTTCTCTCATTACTGAAAGATTCTATTTAATATATATGTAATTTACAAGATGACTAAGAAGCTAAAAGCTGAAAGAATTGGACATTTATGTTTTTTACTAGCGCTTTGATGTCATGGGACTGCTTACGTTGGAACGATTCACGTCTGCAATAAATAGAGCTGAAATAAGACAATTAAAATATCATGAATCTAATGTATGACAGTTTGGAAGAATCATGAACATGAAATTATATCTAAAAGATTTAATTGAAATTAAATGTAATCAATATTCCCAACGAACCAGCTGGTTGCTAAGTGACTAGTATAAGATATAATAAGTTCTCAAGATTTGACATTTTCTGTAACAAGCAGTATGCGGTCGCACTTTACAATGAAGCGTTTTTTGACTTTACTGCATTTTAATGAAATCATTTCTGCAATGTGTTCTTTTTATCACCATTATTCGTTTATTTAAAAATTTCGATTGAAACATGAAAAAAATGTGAACGAATAAATGATTAAAGAATTTTCGTTGCAGATCTCCTGTGATACATGGAGGCTTGTTCCTTGCAAACAAGTCTTGGTTTAATGAGCTTGGAGGTCTTGATAAAGGTTTGGATGTATGGGGACTTGAAAATATTGGTAAATAATTTTTTCTTTTGTAAATTAAAAAATTAAGATAATCGAAGATAAAATGACATAATTTTGAAAACATAATGACCTTTGGATTTTTATACTTAAAACTAGAATTATCTGAAAGAGAAGTTTTGAAATGCCCGATTATCAAACGTATTTATTGAAAACAATTAGAAATTTTGCAGCTATGACCAGAATTTTATTTTGTTTATATTGAATATTTTTCACGTACATGCAGATCTTCGGTGAAATCGAGTTTTGAACTTACAATCTTTCCATTCCGAAACCGAAATTGTATCTGCACTTCTCTCTCTCTCTCTTCCTTAGACTTGAAAGGGGGTGGCATCTCAAAGAACATAATATCGAAGTTGATTTCATTATTTTTGTTTCAAAATCAAAATTGTTGCACCTTTATGACTACAATTTATCAACCGATTGCAGAGATTTCCATCAAGACATGGCTGTGTGGTGGCGAAGTTCTGACTGTTCCATGCTCCAGAGTGGGGCACGTGTTCCGTAGCAGGCATCCATACTCTTTCCCTCCCAATGGCAGCTTATCAACGTACTTAAAGAATTCCAAGAGAGTGGCAGAGGCATGGCTTGACGAATACAAATATCAATTCTACGAAGTCAAACCGCAAGCAAAGCCTCAAACTATTAACAGGTTGTATACCTTTTAGAATGATAAACCGTTCTCTCATTAAAAATCATTATATATAGCTCATTGTCCATTAATCATAATGTGGTTGTGGTTTCTGAGTCACCACATGCTCATGGTTTCATACATACTGGTAATTTCATTGACCGGAACCCTCATCACTGATAACTTTCTGTTATTTTTCGAACGGCGAGTCTCTCGGTTATTTGCAAGAAACGTATACGAAGTATAAAATAAATTATAATGGAATGAATTTATCTATCCCATCTATTTTTTTACCATTTTCCTATTTGTTTTTTAATAATATTTTCGAAATTATTCATCTTTTCACTGATTCACTTTACTTTTCCCTATAAGTACAAAATGCCGAACAACATTGTTCGATATCTACCCGACATTCGCAGGTATTCAAAACATCGAACATCGTAGAAATATCGTACAATATCTTGTGCTAATAGGGTTATGTTACTTTTACACGTTTTGCTTTGACTAGTAGGAACATAAATCTTCAATGGATTTAATGATAATATTTTTATTAGTTTAATAAAAAATGTTTTTTTTATTATTTTAATTATCTACTAATTTTTTATTCCTTTATTTATAATCCATTATTATAACTATTGTGGATTCTAGCATTGTATTATTAATCAAATTCTAGATCAAATGACGTCACAAGTATGGAATCAAGTTAAATTATTTATTTAAATGATGAGTTTTGAAAACATCAAAATAATGCATTATCAAGAGGAATTTACATGTATACAAACTTTCAAACTTTGACACATCAGAAAGTTAGAGGAAAATGCATTGCAAAATTCTATTTTTACAAACATAAAATAAGATCAGTTTTTAATTTTTTTTAAATTTAACTTAATATCCACCTTCTCCTCACACAGAAAAAAAACACATGGTCTAATATCTACAGCAAATTAAAGAGCTTATAATACATTAAAAAATATATGTTTCTTTACATTTTTTTTTCTGGCTAAATAAAGTTTTTTTTTTCAGTAAGAGTTTATTTGCATTAATTGAACAAATTTTTTTGATAACCATTAACGTTTTTAGCATGTACCTATCAGATAAATTTGCTGCAGTTTCAGTTCAATTAATCTTTTGCTCTGTAATTAAATATTCAAATAACTGTATATTCAGAAGAGATTAAATTCCCATTTTCTTTCTCATCGGATCATGCATTTATTTTTTTCCTCCCTAAAGTTAGCAATTGTGCCTTAATTCAAATAATAATAATAAGTGCTCGAATTAATTATATATTCTGTTTTTCACAGCATTGAAGGAATTCTAAGTCTAAAGCGGAAGTTAAAATGTAAACCATTCCAGTGGTATTTGGATAATGTTTATCCAGATTTGAAGTAAGTAATGATAATATATTATCTCATTTGCTTTTATTGTGAAATTCGTATTAATTCATTCATACTAATATTCTGCGATTCTAGCCTTTTTCAAAGAATACTATATTACAAATCAACATATATCATAATTAACGACATTCAAATTTGTGAACTATTTTTATATTTCCTGTTATGGATAGAATTGACTCGAAAAAATTTTTTACGTATATTGTTATATCTTATATTATCTTAGATTTTCTATGCAAATACCAATCAGAGTTGCAATCTTAGAGATGTACAAAATAAACAATTAATGAATTTTCAGTATCATTATCCTTTATTAATTATTATTAGTTTACAGTGTTAACAAATATAATTCAATTTGGTTTCCATTCAAATTTATTTAAAACTTTTTTTTAACCAAAAACAAGTTTTTAATATATACATATACACAAACAGCGAATAAAATCAGAAAGAAAAAAAAACTAGTATGCAAACTAGGCGATTTTGTTTTTAAATCAGATTTTTAAAATCTTATATGTGTGTTCATTTTAATATGTAAGCTGTTTTTTAAGATATTGTGTCGCTAAATGTTTAGATGATATGAGCAGTTATGTTTATTATGCGACACCGATTTTAAGAGAATTTATTCTAATCTATTCTATTATCCATCCTCAGAAAATCATCATTCTACTTTGACGCGATATTTCGCCTTAAAAAAAGAGAGAAAATCTACTTCTATCTATATTTACAAATTTTTAGCCTGTTAAAGACTAAGAGGTATATAACTAAGACGTTTATATAGAATCTACTATTTCTTGTTCAATAGGATATTTTTCAAATCTTATTATTCAAATTGACTCCAACCATAGAAAAGGTTTCAAGACTTGCATATTTGTTAAAAATTATAAGCAAGCATTTTAATAACTTGCAACTGTTTTATGGTTTTTCAGTAAAAAATATTCTTATCGTTTTCAAAATATTCCATAAACAATCTTTGTTCAGGAATCAAACTGGCTCCATGTTTGCACCAAACATTAATGTTTCTATTCCATGGTAATTTTTTTTTTTCATTTGTAATAACTTTCTTTGTAGGCCCATAAGTAAAGACGTTTTAGCTATGGGCCAACTTCAACAAGAAAGCTTATGTCTACAGAGCCAAAATATCAAGGAAAACAAAACGACCATTGCATTAGCCCCTTGTGCAGCTAGTAAACCAGAACAGGCAAGCCCCCTTTTATTTCTGTAAAATCTTTATTACTTTCTGATCCAAGTAAAAAAAAAAATCTGTTTTAATTTCTGATGTTTAAAGAAAAAATGGAACTGATCAAACTTATGATTTGTTTCAGGAATGGCACTTTGCTAAATCTGGGGAGCTTCATCAAGGGAAGAATTGTTTGACAGTGAAATTAAATGCGAAGAAGCCGAAAGTTTATTTAGCAAAGTGCAGTAACAACACAAAACAGGTAAGGAGATCATTCACACCATCAATCGCTGGTCATATTGTGGTCAGAAATAAATATCTCCTTCTCAAATAGTCTCATAGAGGGTAGAAAAGTCTACTGATAATTAAAATGGCGAACCCTGGTCTTATTTCAAGTTGCTAGACAATAAAGGCGATGCAAATATGTTTCAAAGTATGTTGAGAAACTGTGGAAAGTAGTATATGAGTGCAATGGATGCTAACAATTTCATAATCACTCAAATATCAATATTAGTGATCTTGATATTATACTTTATATGAAACTTGTACTGAAGTTGCGAGTTTATTGCTGCCTTTTTATATTATTAAATTTTCCTTCCTGTGTTATAATCTAGTGCTGATATTTTAATTTTTAATTTTCATGTATTTTCCCCTCCCCCTCCTTAAATTGGTACCAGAAGTGGAATAACCCCGTTGTTGTGGGATGAAGAGATAGACGGTACATATTCCGTCTCGAAATATGCAGTGACCCGCTACCCCTGAAAAGGGTGCAAATCTAGTCTTTGCCTATAGATAAATGCGCAATGTAATTTATTACAGATAAGGGTTATGGAAAAGGCCGTTTGGAAGAAAATTATGTGAGAAAGAATGTAATAATTCTCAAAATTATAAAATATATAATTTTTTTATACTTTTTAATAAGTATTCCGCAACCCCGAACTATTAGAGTCGAATGTTTTATAAGATTCAACAACAAAAAAAAAGTGCAACATTTTGGTTAAATCTAATTAATTAAATATTTAATTAATTCTTGAGCTTTGGTTAAATGACGGTACTTTTTCCTGTTATATAATAAGTAATCGAAATTCGATTGATTCTGGCACAGTTGTTTAGGAGGAGATGTACAAAATACATACATAATCACAATGATTTCTTTTATCTTAAGGTTATGCTCTAATTCTTAACGCCTTCGTTATATTCAGCAGAAACTGCAATTACAGCCATGTACAGAAAACGCACATTAGATATCAATAAAGCATATCTTTTGATTGCTGAATTTCATAAATAAATGCCAGTTTTCTGTCAGTAAAGATTTTTTTTATTATTAATTTACACTTTTTGTTGTAGAAATGGAGCCGTCGTCGCAGGTTCCTGATGTTACAAGGTTTGTGTCTGGAGAATGTTATGGATGCTGTGATAGGACATTTTTATTTAACACTGAACCCATGCCGCCAAAAAGCGTTCTCGCAAAAATGGGATTTTTCTGTGGAATTGCAAAGCTGGGGTGACAGATAACATCAAATCGGAGAATTTTGTTTTTGGAAAAGAAAGTAATGATTTGATTTTTTTTTCTAGACATTGAATTGATACCACTCCCCCAATATAAATTTGTCTTGACCCTATTAGCATAAAATGCCGAACATTTTTACGATATCTTCCCGAAATTGACCGGCATGCAGAACATCGGGCAACTTTGTGCAAATAGAGGTGTGTGAAACTCGTTACCCACATGTTCAAGATTATTTCTAGCAATGACTTGGATAAAAACAGTTTTAAAACTTATCTTTCTTCTGTGAAGAACTCGTAGTGGATGCTATAGAAATTATTCCTTGAAATGAAACTGATAAACGAACCTATTGCATTCATTTATCCTCTATGTGGACGTTATGGTGAAAGCCATCAAAATAACCAATTAATTAATACAATAATTATGGTAGTGAAATTAGAATTTTTTACATTATATCCAAATATTACTATTTGGATAAAATATAAAGAATAATTTGGAACTAGATGGTAATAGGGAGAGTATTTAGAAAGTAAAGTACTGAAATAGTTAACTAATTATTTAAAATAACGGCTGCTAGAAGTCTCGCTCAACAAATGGGTCAAATAATATTAAAAGTTTTTTCTTTGCATAAATGCTTCCCAAAAAATAAATTAATAATTGAAATTCATTTTTATCCATCCGAACGAGTAAGAAGCGTTTGGAGATATAATTGGTATAAAAGCAAGTTGCAACTCTAAATTGTACGAATTTTATTGTTCTTATATATCAGATCGGTAAAGGAGACAGATTTACTACCCTGTCTTTTTACAACCATGCCAAACAGGTTGATTAAGGGGGAAAAAAATTAATCGATCCACATTGAATATCAAAAGAAACGGGCATGAAATGCTACAAATCACTTCCATTTGTCTTTCACATAATTTTCGATTAAAGATGATAATCAGCATTTCGTTTAAGACGCTATTCGTTATGACTTAATAGTAAGAGCTCTATTTCTCGACTTGAGGATTCAGATTGGAAATTCAATACCACCAAAGATTAGCATGTATATGGACCTGATAAACACTGAATCATTTTAAAAGTCTAACAGCTTCCCCTGATGTGGCATATCTTGGAAGACTGAGAGATTCCAGTTTGGTTTCATTCGAGCACGATTCAAAATCTCAAGATTTGTTCTATAATTGTATTGTTGATATCTACAATATTATGCGTGAAAGATTTAAAAAAAATGAATTGATTTAATTAACAAATTAATCAGTTCATTTAATATTCATTAATTTATATTTAAAGGAGTACTGACATTTTGAATACTGAACTGGAAATGTGAAATGGGATGTTGATTATATCCTGGAATGCATTAAGCTTCGAACATCTGCCACTTTTGCGGAAGAAATAATGAACGATTGAAGACGAAAGGTGATAAACGATGCAAGTGCCGTTTTTGCGAATATTTCGTGAGCATGGAGACAAAAGCGTGTTGAATGTTAAGTCTAAGCTACAACTGCAGCTAGAAGTAATAGAGGGGGAGAGAGTAATAGGTTAGTTTATTATGTAAAATATAATTCATTGGTTATGATCATGTGTTGTTGATTATAAGAAAGATTATTGTATACAGTTGCTGAGAATCTTCAGTTTGTCACATTTTAACATTTGTACTTGCCGATATGTATGATCATGGACCAGACGCTGATATCTGAACTTCCCTATTAGCAAAAAATGCCCAATAATGTTGTTTCAATATCTTTGCGATATAGATCAGTATGCAGAGTATCGAACAACATCGTGGAGATATCGTTCAATATCTTGTTCTAATAGTTCTCAAACATTGATAATGAGCTTACAATATAAGAACTCATACTGTAAACTCATTATCAATAAATGGGAACTATCAATGATCAAATACAATTTTATGTCATCAATTGAAATATAATTTATTTATTTTAATGTAAACATATATTCAAAACTAGGAAGAAAAATAACTGAGAATTTATTTATTTTTTAAATTTGTTACTGCACTTTTATAATTAGCTTTTGGATTGAAGTGACCATTAAAAGCAGTTCTAAACATTAAATGGAACTAATTATAAGTATTTTATATTTTTCCCCCAAATTTTCATGCAAGTAATTTGAAATTAAAGTAATAGAACATATTTGAAGAATAAATAATTAGACAAATTTGTCTGCATTTTCAAATTATGTTATCCAAAATGTCTTCCTTCAAACTAGTTAAATGAATGAAAATTATGTAGTTTAAAATTATTTCTTGAAATTTAATCAATAAATCGCCAAATGAACCTTTTAATATTCATTTAGTAAACAAAACTAATTTGGATTGACAGAAGGAATTAGACATAAACGAAATAAAAAGCAGATTTAGTTGGGGATTTTAGCTGTTTAAAACTAGTTGCTACTTTGTTAGTTTCTGAAAAATTTCAGTTATTCAAATAAGAAGAATTTAAAAAAATTAGTCATAACTTAGTAAATAAGTGAAATTTGGCATATTTTGTGCATCTTTTCAGATATTAGTGTTACATTGAAAGGTGTATGTGCATCAGTATTTTAAAGAAATCAATTATTGTGATAAAATGTCTGTGATATTGTATTAAATATAAATAATGTAAACTTAATATTAAGCATATATAATGGTTTTAATGGAGAAAAAAGTCACTGCGAGGAAAACATTCTGATTTTCTGTATACAAATTTCAGTTTTATATCATATTTGTTGTGTATGTAATTTAATTGCTACTAATCACAAAAGCAACCTTGTAAATTGCATTTTAAATCACATTTTAAAAAATGTATATACAACTTGCATATATTTGTTCTATTTATTAAATTTTCTTCCAAATATTTTCAAAAAAGGAAATAAGTGCTAAATATAATTTTTTAAGAAGTAAAATATACAGTTATACTAAATTTTAAAGAAATAAATTTTATGATTTATTTATTTGTATAATTTCTGCATGATTTCATTTCAGCAATGACATTTTAAGTAAAAAACTGAATAAAAAACAACATTCAAATAAATTAATATAAGAAAATCTTTGAATCTGAAGATATGCATGATATTAAAAAACTTAATTCATACAAAAGTTTTTGATATAAAAGAAGATTTTGAAGTTATTCAGTTTCTACAACATTATTTAAAATTATTGCAATATAAGTTATTTTTGCTGAATCAAAGGTTTTATTGTGCTCCCTGTTGGTTAGTGGGATTTAAATAAATAATTGTATTAAACTGATTGAGAAGCAAATCTGTTTTTTCCCTCACCAGAAAACAGATCCCATTTTGCTTACTATTTAAAATAAAGTTCTTTTCTATAAAAAAAAATTAACAGTTTATTTTAAAGTATCTCTATATCGCATTTTAATTCGGCTTATTCTCCTGCAACTTCACATACTAAAATCAAAGCCAATTTACAAGTCATCAACATTCCAAAATCGCTAATCTTCACATAATCAGCTATCATAAAAAAAAATTTATTCTACAAATCCCTTACAATTTCCTAGACTGCATCTGTACTAAATGATGAAATTCTTATGATGTGCCTAGACGAAACAAACAAAGTCCATAATCCTTTTATAAAAAGTTCATGTGAATTGTAGATGGTCTCACTTAAGAAAGCCAGTGAAGCTATTTGCACACCAACTACAGGCCGGATTTTCATTCCATATCCTGTGAGATCTTCTTTGATTGGTGGTCTCAGAGTGATAGGCTCAGTAGTTGTCTGAGGTAACTCGCATGCAACACCCACAAGACAATTTACATTGCTGAAATAAAATGAAATATGAAACATAGATGACTCTCAATTTTTTTGCAGCAGCAAATGATTTCTTCATGTATCAGTTTACTGAAATTTTCTCCATGCAGTAATTTTCACATGCAGTCCTGTATTGCTCCATTCAGTTTTCTCCTGGATTTCTTGCTTTCCCTTATACAAAAAAAAAAGCATGCAAAAAATATTCATGCATATCTTCTGGCATGCACAACTAATATACATGCATATTAGACTAAATTTATTTCATTCACTAATTTCTTATATTTTTCTTTCATTTATTAAGGTCGTGGTAAAAAAAAAAGACTATGAATGGTTTATAAATTTTGTATTTTAAATATAGACAGATGTGACATTAGTTATCTGATTTATTTAAGACATTACATAACAAATATGAATTTTGCAATCCAAATTAAATAAAATAATGAGAAAACTAAAATAAATTTTAGAAATGAAGTAGACAAATATTCAAGGAAATAAAACAAACCCCATTAGTCAAATAATTTCAAATAAAAACAATAATACACCTGGCATGGTATCATCATAACCATTTTTCAAAATTATCTTCCTTTAATGCTCAAACAATTTGGTTACCACTTTAGAAACTAAAAAGTATCACATTTTAAAAATTAGATTCTGAAAAAAAAAAACTTTTATACGAATTCCCCATTTGTTTTCAAAGTATTAAATTATAGCATATTTACTAATGCCTTTTTTTAATTAAAATAATCTACCATGCCATAAAAGAGAATTTTTTTCATGTATTATATTTTTTGATTTCCAAACATATATATTAGGATAATGTCTGATGTTTTGATGTGATTTCATGAATTGAAAAAACAGTGCTGGAATTATTTTTGTAGAAAAGTAAATCGAAATTTGCATTGTAAAATCCATTTTCTTTCAAATAAATTGTCAAAAAATTATTTTAACAGGTTTTTAAAACGACACATATTTTTTTAAAGTATCCATTAGCACAAGTTATTAGATTTAAAATATTAGTGCTTTTTTTCTGTAAAATAAAAGTTACTCATAGGAAGCAAATTTTTTGTGCAAACATTGATTAGTTCAAAAATTTTCCTTCTTTTTTTTAGTACTTTTAAAAAAATATAATTATCTAGTTTGTTAATAACACATAAAAAAAAATGTTACTTTTTTACTCTTTCACATAAGCTTAAATCTACAGTCAACTTAATATTAGTAAACCCACTGATGCTGATTATTCTTCCATTCTTATGACAAAGAATTTGAAAACCTATAAGAAAAATGTTGTTAATTTTAATTGAAAGGAAAAGAAACCAGACAGATAAAACAACAACTTTAATCAGATTATAATAATTTACATATAGAAACCCATAGCCAATAAAAGTACAAGCAAAAAATAGATAGAAATCATGCAATAAATAAATCCATACCAATATATAAATTACATAAAAGGACACAGCAATATATTTCAACATGACAAGTCACACAAGTTAGTTTAAACTAACATACTACTTAAAAGTACATAAGTTCATTTACATATAAAAAGAAAAATTATATCACATTTACAAAAAATTTAATCAAAATGTTAAAAAACTAAAAATAATAAATTCCATTTTTAAATTATTGAATACTATAATTCACTGTTTAATTTTTAGCTTTCATTAAAATAACTTCATTCAGAAACACAAGACAAGAATCAAAATTTTAAAGCCTAAAATAAATCTCATATATAACACTAATAACTTGGAGGATGCATTAAAAATTATAGTAAGTTGTGCTTTACTAATCAATATTTACAACTTTTTCGTCAGGCAGTATTATAAATTTTACTGCTTAATATATTTAAGGACACAAATGCTCATGGCATAAACTCAAAAACAACAAAAAGAACAACTACATATTAAGTACTAAAAAAAAGATGCCTAACTAGATGACTAAAAGTCATCTACTTGGGCTTTTTCCTAATATTAGAAGGATATTAGGGGGTAAAAAAAAAACCCCTCTCTACAGGTCGTCTATTATCACTGAAAATAAATACAAAGTTAACAGATCAAATAATAAAATTATTTCATTCATTTATAGTCATATAATCCTATATAGCACTAAATTAACATGCATAAAAATATTGAGAATTTTCTCGTCAATTTTTTAAAAATTATCACAGGCTTAAAAATCACGTTATGTAAGAATAAAATACCCAATTTTTGTTATGTAAATCGATATGATAAATCATTTGCATTTTACTTTCAAAGCATGCATCATGTATAATCAATTGATTATCACTGACATGCCATTTATTCAAGTGAATTTTCTATATATCTGTCACTATGAAGAAATAACTATTGAAAAGGATTAAAAATCTTAATAGAATGGCAGAGTCATAGATACTGAAAATGCAAAATTTGTAACAATAATTCAACTGCTGTTTTGCTCTGAAAAAAATAAAAACACTCCGATTGAAGTTGACTTCATGAAAACAGAATAAATTTGAACTTCAGGCATTGATTCCTGTTAACATCCTTTAAAATATTTCCGATATTAATAAGCTCCAGCACAAAATAATATAAATGTCTATTTCATTAAATCATTAGCTTCTTAAAGTACCTTGTAGTACAAAAAAAATTCCGAATTACTAAGGAAATACCAAAAAAAAAAGTAATTAACAATAAATAAATAGCAACAATTATTTAATGACCTTAGTAATAAAATTATGAAGTATCTCTATTCAGACTATATCAACTATAACCAAATCAAAACTGAAAAACAATAATAAATCTAAGACTTGAATAAAGTGCCAAAAGTCTCTAAGTACTTGAAAACTGTTACCATAAAATCAAGTGAGATTGTTTCAGCTGCAATGAGAACGTGTTCACGCTTTTCTGTACACGCGAGCATACAACTAACTTATAGTAAAAGCCAGTAGTTCATAACCATGATGATGATCGATGGAACCTGAGAAATTACTGGCTTTCATTATTTGCCAGTTGACTGCAGATGTGTGCAATAATGATAATAATAATTAGTGGGCACATTTTCATTCCAACTGTCATGATCTTGCCTGATTTGAAGCATGCATTTGATAGGAGAAAGATATATGCAACCTGTAGTTACACATTTATGGTGTCATTAATAATAATAAAAAAAAGTAAGGTGATGGTTAAGAGATACATTCACAATATATACATGAATTAAGTTTAAAACATTTCACAAGAAGCAAAAAGGCACCATTACTTTAAAAGAATTTTTCAATAATCGAAATAACAGCAAATGTAATAAAAAACAAGTTCCTGATTAAGAAATACTATTTGCATTATATTACGTTATGTCTTTGAACTGTGAGAGTGGATGTGCATATTCAGATGCCCAGTCTCGCTTGAAAACTTCTTCCACTTGGTCACGTATAGGGTTATTCACTTCAGTATCATTAATGACAGAATTGCGGAGGACAATACCAACCCCTCCTGTGTTCACAAAATAATCCTCTGCCCAATTAGATGTACCTTAAGAAAAAAAAAATTAATGCATCAAAAGCTGCTTTTCTACACAAGCAAAATATAATGAATATTTTAACACTTTGCCAATGAATGCTCAGAATATAAACCAGTTTTCAGTGATATGTAACTATTCAGATTTTATGAAATCCATCACAAACAAACTTCTATTCTATGAAAACTTAATGAGGATTAATTACAATATGTATTATTAATTTATATAAATAGATCATACAAGAAATTTAATTAAATGATTTTCTTGCATTATAAAAAATTTTTTATATGCATTATGTAGAATACAATTTTTTCAATAATTCAAAATATTTTCTAAATTATTATTCAAATGTTTTTTTTACATATTGCTTTTTCTTTTATAGTTAATTTCAGAATTCCAACAATTATTATTTATGATTGCCTAAAAATGAAAATAAGTCATGTGAAGAAAACATGGTGAAAAAAATGTGTTCTTAAACTCAACTGCAAGTATACTACATAAAAATAAAATACTTATATGGAGCTATAGCTCAAAATCTTTGACTACAATTGCCTAATATATTTATGTACACACTTGAAACTTCGAAAATTGTTCAAAATATACATTTTTTTTATTGCTTAATAATGTTCTCTGATCCTTTAGCTTTCAAACGATACCAAGATGTTGTCAATATTCAAAATATTTCTCGAGTTATAATTATTTTTCCTGAGGTGCTTTAATTAAAAACTCTAGATACAGTTTGTTTTTTAAACTCATTTCATGAAGAATGATATTTTCCCACTATGTTGCTTCAATCAAACAATCATAACTCAACAAGAAATTAACCAAATACAATTATTTATATATCAAAATAATCTGTATGAAATAGCGGATGTTTTGTGTCTCAATCAAAGTTATGTTTATAGAAATAAATTTTAATAGCTATTTAAAAGTTAAAATTACAAAAAAAATCTTGCTTTTTCTATTCATCTTTGATGAAAAAATTGTTTAAAAATAAACTATACATTTTTATAACTTGATTGAGGCAGACAACATGAAGACTAATATTAGGCATAATTTCCAACTAGAATTGTGTGTCTGTACAAATTAGAATTAAAGATATCATGTTTCAAAAAGTATGCTAATTAACTCATTAAATATTTAATTAATTAATAATTAGTGTAATATGGCTTTTTTCTCATTGAAATGAATTTAAACATGCATTAATGACCTACTGTAAAAAAACAATCGTTTTAAAATTAAAATTTTTAAAAAAATCTTCTAGTGTGTACGTACACCTTAAATATATAATCTAAGTCAGTTAAATACATCATACAGTGGTGGAAAACACTTTGAGACCACATGTGAAATTGAAAACTTTTAACTTTACTAAAAAAAGATACATTAAATAGAATATATAATACAAAAACATAAAAATTTCATCATATTATTTTATAAAGAAATTAATGTAATTATACATTATACTCAAATGATTTTTTTTCATAACAAAAAATAGTGGAAAAAGCTTTAAGACCACGAAGTTGAATATTAATTAAATGTATAGCATTACAATTTTTAGTACTTCGTGTGTTTTCCTTTCACACGAATTACTTCTAAAAGACGATTCTGGAAGGATTTTGCTAGCTTTTTGCATGTTAGAATCGGTATTTTATCCCATGCTTTTAAAATAGCAGCTCTGAGTTCAGACACAGAATAATATTGTTTACCATTTTCATACACCATGCGTGCAAGGATACCCCACATGTTCTCTAAGGGGTTGAGGTCTGGACTTTTGGCCGGAAAATCCATAAAACTTGTATTATTTTCAGTTAGCCAAGCAATAGTTGAAGCAGACTTGTGCACTGACGCATTATATTGTAGCAAAATCAAATTTTGATCCATAAGTTCATCTCTTAATGGAACAAAATTGTTCGCCAGTATATCTTGATAGTCAAAAAAGTTCATATTACTTTTAGTGAACACAATATCAGTCTTACCTTTAGCACTGAAACCTGCCCAAACCATGACGGATCCAACCCCTTGAACTCGCTTTGAAAAATGCGTAGCCTCCTGTCTCAAATCATGCCAATACTTTCTTAAACCATCAGGTCCATCTAGGTTAGTCCATCTAAATTTCTTTTCATCCATGAATACTATTTTTCACAAGTTGGGTTTTAAAACATTAGATGTTGCAAAGTTCAATCTTGCTGCAATATGACGTTTTTCAAGTCTGGGTTTACTTTTGAATTTTGCATATTTGATGTTTTCTGTATTACTCAGAATATTTCTAACTGTTCTAGCCGTAACTGGGAGCTTAAGTGTCGATTTTATTGCTGCAGAATGTGCATTGTCTTTAACAGCCATCCTTATAACACTTCTTTTCATTCTGGTTGACAGTTTTGATGGCCTTCCTGCTCTATTTTTTTTTTTGTACCATATCTGCATGGATCTGAGAGAAAATGATGAACCACAGTTTTAGACCTCTTGATTTTGCTAGCAATTTGCCTTTCACTCATTCCGGTTCCTCAAAGATTTTCCCTTTTTCAATTTCAGTCAGTAATTTAATGCTACCCATAGTCTGAGTTGCTTCAACACTCAAAGAAATGATTAGAAAGTGTTTCTTTTCAGTCTGACAACTGTCCCGCACAAAATCGTGCAAAAGTTACGTCAGCTAATTATGCAAACAGTCGCTCTTTAAAACTGGTCTCAAAGTTTTTTCCATTTCATTACATTACACATTTTTCCTTTATAGCTACAATAAACGTATTTTAAATTCTAAATTCATTTTTTTATTTATTACATTTTATATATAAGTGTAAATGTAAATTACAAAAAAAGATTTACATTTTTGAATGCAAAAAAAAAGTTCAATGGTGGTATTAAAGTATTTTCCACCGCTGTATATACATATATAGTCAAGTATAAACAAATACAAGCAAAAGGAAATTATAACATTTAGTATTAAAAAAATCTTATGTACTGATTTAAAAAATATACAAATTACTTTGCTTCTTCAAAAAAAAAATGTTGCATTAAGTTTCAAATTTAAGACCAATCATTGAAATAGACCCAATCATTGATATGAATTTGTCAATAATTATCTTTCATATGAAAACTTGTTACTCCTAATGGCATCAATGGTTCCTTGCCCCAAATTCCCATTTTGATTGATCAATTTAAGGAAACAGTTTCACTATACATTCTTTCTGAGGAGAAACCACAATAGAGTTTCTCAGATCTAAATACAGGAGAATTGGCAGATTCAACAAGTAGTATATAAAAAATAATAATTAATAAGTATTATATCAAAATACAATTAACATTTCAAAAACTAAAAAATAAAATTATATAGAACATTATAAAAATATATACAACATTTTTAATATAGGATATAGATAAATCATAATATTCAATAAAACTCACCAATGTAAGCAGCATTATCTGTAACCATGTACTTGTTGTGGTTTACTCTAGAAAATGGTATCCTTGCTTGAGCTTCTGTGTAGGTAGGTACAACAAATATTTTCTACAAAATTAGAACAGTTGAAAATTATTAAAAAAAATAAAAGAAAAGAAAAATGTTTTGGGAAAATTATTTAAAAATATTTGGTTAAAATACCAATAGTTAAATAAACATCATTTAAAATGTAAACTTAGTAATTACCAGTTATAACAGAAAATTAAATGTTAGATAGTCACTTTAGTAAAATTTGTTTTTAGTTAAAAAAATTGTTTATTTTTCAATAAAACGTTAGGTCCTTGAACATAGCATATATAATACATAAATATATATGGAAAATATATTGTATTTTTATGGCACAAAGACAAGTTCTAGCCAAGCTGCAGCACAATTAACAAATAATATATAACATAGCTATATTACTTAGGGTTCTATAATATAGCTATATTATAAATTGCACAGCCATATCATTGCTTATCAGGAATACATTTGAATGAGCAAAACTGTTACATTTGAATGATATAAATATGCCCAAAAAATAATTTGCATGCTTTATCAAAAAAACTCTATTAAACCACCATTCCAAAGCAAGATGACTTTTTTGGCAAAAATTTAATTTTTGAAGTAGTAAATTATTACTGCTTCTGGTATTTAGAATAGTTACAACATTTAATAATTAATGTTTGTTTTTTAGGTTTCTATTTAGTCCGTTTTTTTAAAACAACACAAAAATTATTTGGCAACAAACATCATAATTTTGAACCATGATTATACATTTAAACTGAGGCATGAAGACACCTAAGTTAGTACTGCCTCCCCGAACTTTCATACTACTCCAGAGAGTGGAAGTTAGGCCCCAGCAGATTTAATATGCAATATACACAGTGATCCTTTAGAGGAATAGAATTTCAAACCTGGAAATCTCCAGCCCCAAAATCGAGACCTTTACACAAAGTTACCATGATACACTAATGCAGTTATGTTTTTCTAACATTAAAAGCATATTAAACTATCTCATTGTATTGATATAAGAGTTTCTTTTGACCTTAGTTTGAATGATTCGCAGTGATTATCTTTAATAAATGTTAAAAGCAGCCTGAAACAAAATTTTATAAAACAAAAGAGAATAAAACTTTATACATTATATGCAAAACTGAATTAAATAGGCAACAGTTGCTTTTAAAAAATTATATAATAATTACAACTTACCACTTCGATATCAAACACATCACTATTGAGAGCATTCAGTGACCTTAGAAATGACATCATTGTAGGCTTGGTATGGTTCCAATAGCTGGCTAAAATTCTCACTTGAAGCCTTTTGATTACAGCAACTCTTCGAATAGCATCATCAATTTGAGGCCAATAACTGTGATAAAAATTTCACATAATTACGTAAATCAATACTATTTTAAAGCTACTGAGAAATTTAAAATATTTTAAATTGTTTCCAGCTAAATTGTGATTGTGAAAATGTCTTTTTAGTAAAAAATGATATTTAAATAAAAATTTTATACATATGTTGTATTATTAAAATAGCAGTTTTGTTTCTTTAATCATTAAAAAACATTTATCAAATGGAACATTTTTTAACTGTACAATCAATTTAAGATTCAAATTACTCTTAAAATTTTCTGAAGTAGTTTGAGAAATTAAAAAGTATTAAATTCTTCATACAACTATAATAAAATAATTTGAAAATTTGTTTAATTATTCATATTAAGATAAATTTACTACAAATAAAAAATAAATTATAAATTTTAGAAATAAAAAAATAAAATGCAAAATTCAAAAAATCATTTAATGTCCAAAAAAAAAAAAATTTACATACATTTTTGGACACTCAGTTTCTTCTATAATTTTAATGCAAGGGGGGGGGAGTCTATTTTAAAAGCTTATCATAATGCATTTTAATAAAGCATCTAAACCAAAATAAACTACAATACAGAAATTTAATAAAGATATCTATCATAATATTATAATTTTTTTCCCCTTCTTATGCAAAAGCTTTTAAACTATGATCCATTTCCCAAATGACGCAGCATAGTATTCAAAGTGAGTGCTTTGATGACGTTCTCAAGAAACAAAAGCAAGAAAAGAAGTAGTAGTAAAATTTACATTAGTATGAATAATTTCATTAAAATTTTACAAATAAATAAATTAAATAATTTTTTTTGTTTATAAATAATTGCAATTTATCTTCCCTTTTTTTTATTGATATGGTATTTGATATTTTTATTTATGCTTAGTCATTGAAAGAATAATATAAATAGGGTGTATTTCTGTATTAGGATCAAAACAAGAAAATTTTAAGTATTAGTAATGCAACATAATAATAATAATTTTAAAAAATGGAGAATGCTTTCTTATTTGGAACTATTTTAAAATAAACCAGATCATTCATATTTCTTCAAACAAATCAAACTGAAAAATGTAAATTAAATCAAAGAATATTAAAAATGAAAATAAAAACCATATTAGCCAAGACAAAAAAAAATATTTCTCTTATTCAGATTGAAATCGAATTTTACATGAATTATTTCATGCAATGTTTTTTACACTGCAAGAAATATTATATATATATATATATATATATATATATATATATATATATATAATTTACTCTTTCTTGTAGCAATTATATTTACAATGATGGATTTCTATAGTATTATAATCATAATATTTTTGAAAAACCTATTTTGGTTGAATTACTAAATTTTATGATGGAAAAAAGTGTTCTTGATAATTTTGTTCACTGCACAATTATTTATACTAAAGAGAACCTTATTTGCAATGAACCTCTTTTAAAGGAATAGTAACTTATCAATTTTAATGTGACTGTTTAGCTCAGGTTGGTAAATTACACAACAGAATTTAGGACAATTTATGATAAAAGTCATTAAATACAATACATAAATATATACTTGTATTTATATATATAATGTTTCTCATAAATAGTTTAAATTTTATACATTTATTTTAAAAAAACATATTTTTGTAATTCTATACACTTTTGAGTTTTTTTTATATTTTTTAATAGCTATGGGGGGGATGACCAATAGTTATCATAGCAGTTAAAAGCATTCAATGTTCAATGTTTTCATAAGTTGAAAAAATTTCGGAACATTCATTTTTTTAAACATTCTATCAGGTAGGTTTAACAGTGTATTTGGTGATTAAATAACCATGAATGATTTCTTATAATTAAACATGATGAGCACTGGGCACTTATTAAGTTTAAATGAAGAAATCATTACTGACAATAATCAAATGCAAATGGTTCCAAAAATAAACTTAAACAAAAGCTAAAGAGAAACAAAGAAAAAAAGAGATAATCTCTATAAAACAATTATTTCTCAACACTTGCATACTTCCTGTAACTCTTCTCATGAAAATCTTTCCAGGTGGTTTGGAAGAATATAACATTCATACACAGGAATTCAAACTAATTAATGTGTTCTCTAATGATAATTGTATAATCTATGAAAATGCCATTTTTGTATAAGATAGTAATTGGTATAAATTTTGTTATTTTGAGAATTGTGTGATTTCATTTACCAGACGGTAATAGAAGGAGGAGGAGGTAGGGTTTACATCAAATTTATTTCATACTAACATGATTTACTAATTAGCAAAGCTTTGAAGTAAATTTAAAAACATGCCTTCCCCCCCCCTTTTACAGAATAAAAACACTTTGAAACACATATGTTTTGAAAATCTGACTGTGTATGTTATGATTAATCACTAATATTTTGTGTTGCCACACTGTACTTTATACTATTGTATTGTAAAACATGAAAATTGCTTACTGGTCTTTATCAGTATAGAGAGATGTTGGGAAATAATCCATCACAGCTATGTAGACAAATGTTTGAGCTCTGTTAATGGTATCAAGAATACTATCCAAATCTGTTGTACGTCCCTTTGGGCACAAAGGTGGTGGTGAACTCTGGAAAAATAATTTTTTAAATCATTTATAAGGATTTATGAAAAAGCAATACATTTTATCACAAAATTTAAGAAAGAATTCTTAAATCATTTTGATTAGAGTAAAGAAATGAAGTAAAAAAAAAAGATTCCATGATTAATCCATCAGATACTGGAACTGTAGAAAGAGCACTTTTTTTAAATGAGATATACATATAGTAGTGGATTGGGTCTCCAAATATTGAATTGCTACAACATTATATGGGCCCATTCACACCTACAATGATGGGTTTCAATTTTTATTAGTAGCAAAAGGAATCTTCAAATATGTGCACATTTAAACCAAAAGATATAAAGATAATTTCAGCAATATCAAATTATTACTTGTATAATTTCCATATAAAAATAATATAAAGATTAAATCAAAGATTTATTTAATTCATTTGTTCTTATGTGTACTGGTATTTTATCATGTACTATTATTTCCAATATTCTTACTTTCTTTGAAATTATTTTGCTACCACCAGCCTAATGACAGCTGATCTAATGACTATAGCTTTTGTCACATTATAAGTTCTTAAAATTTTGCTTACTAATATGGAAGATTAAAAAAATCTAAATCAATGTTTGTGATAATTACATAGTTAATATTTTATTAATACAAAACATACAAATATTTTCATACAGATTAACATTAGATAAATAAGCTAGTAAGTAACTATAAGAAACAAGCATCAAGAAGTTGGAAGTTAATATAACACATTTTTAATCTGAAAATCTATTATATATATCACTAATTACAGTATGCACATTCTCTTACATATTATTGAAAGTAAAAAGAGTATAAGCATAATGTTTATGATTGATGCTTCAATAAACTTTTCATAGTAGTATAGTACATTATTATTTAGAGAATTTTTGGCTAAACACACAAGGAATTTCATTAATATTTTTGAAGAACATTTCTAAGCCAAATATTAAAAATTAAAAAAAATGTATGGAATGCAGTCTACTACATAAAGTTAAAAAAAAACTGTGCAAGGCCATATTATAATATATAAACCACAGTGAGAAATTGAATTAAAAAATGCAGAATAACAGATTGAAGAGAAAGAATCAAAATTTAAACAACTGATGGTACATAATTTTTTAAACATTTATTCGTACAGTTATTATTATTCAAAAATGGTTCTTATTTTTTATGTCAAATTATTTATTTATTTTTAATATTCTCAATTAACCTAGGATAGACAATTCTGAGTAGAAAAACAAAAACAATCAATATAGTAAGTTGTTAACATTACAGACTAAGCATCTCAAACATTTTTGGGACCATTAACTAAATCAAATGACAATAATATGAAAAGTTTTTTTTTTCATCACTTATAGGGATAATGAAATATTTATTAATTCATTATAATACTCTTTGGGCATACATTCCCTTAAACATTTGGGAGAGAATATATACAAAATTTATTAAATTAGAAATGATTATGAGATTTACAAATATTTTAAATATAAGAATAAGGGATGCTATTTTTAATTCTCTGACACATTTGAGAGAAGTCTGATCAAAATGATCTGTCAGCTCATTCCATTAGTTTTTAAAACTCCAATAAATTGACTTTCAAGACTTTAGATTCAGAACATTATAAGTGACATCTACATTTAATATAAATTTAGATTTGTTTGCAGCACTTTTTAATATTCATGTAGAAGACAAACAATCTGTGAAAATTTTTATTTTGTTTCTGTTTACTATGGAAATATTAACTTCTAATAGTTAATCTGGAGAACTTTTGGTCCAACAAGCACATCTTGGGGGTGGGTGCATATTGCCTTAATTGCAAAGAGCATGGCCAGTCCACCCCATATACATTCATAAACTATAACATTGCAATTTCAGAAACATGCATACAGCAAAATGCAATGTTCATACTTCTTTGTAAGAAATACATAATTTAAATTTTCACAGTTCAAAACAAATTTTATTGAATTTCATAAAAGTGTAGCCAAATGTAACATAGGAGTCTTATGCTTTAAAAATGAAAAAAAAAATAGCTATTTTTTAATAGTTAAATATTTTAGATCATAGTTATTACACCATGGAAGGCCCTGAAGATCAGAATAGCAAATAAAATGGCATAAAAATAATAAAAAATTTATCTCAAATTAAATTTACACGTAAATAATTTAACCTATGGTATTTTTGTTTTAATTGAAGTACTGATAAGAAGGATTGATAAGCAAAGACAATTTTTAAAAGAGCAAGTACATATTTCTTTGACTGACTAAAGACTCTAAGAATGAATAATGCAGCACTAATAAATTTATTCTAATGATATTTATTCATCAACACTTCTTTGCAAAAATGAGAATAACCATCAAGAGAAAATCTGAAAACCTTCTGGCTTTCTACCATCATTACAATGGAAAATAATTGTAGTTTGAATATTAGAAAATTTTACACTTTCAAATTGCAACAAAAATAATTTATATATCTTATATTGATGTAATTCTGGATTTGAAGTTATATTATGTTTAAATATCATTTGTTTAAAATTTAAGAATAGCCATATTTGAAGAATGAATTTGAGCACTGTCTTTTGTTCAAATCATATTTAATTAAATATTTTATCCATTTTGACTCACTTAAAAAAAAATGGAATTTCTTTAACATAAATTTTGAGATTAAGTGTAAATTATTTGTCAAGTTGTATCACTATTTAACAAATGTGCATACTTTTTCTTATAATATATTTTTCTTATAAACAATTGCAGTTCATAATATAAGGAATGCATAATAATTAAGATATTCAGAAACAAGCATGCTACTGCCACAACTGCAGTAATTCATCATGTATGTCATTAATGTCATTAAATCACAGTAATAAGGATTTCATACATAATAAAACAAACCGAAAATTTTAATTATTGACTATATAGGCTTGGAAAAACAACTAATCAGGTTTAATTTAATTTTTAAAAAACAAAAGATTATGTAGTAATAGCATAGAAACACCTTTTAAAAAAACAACAAAAACTGCATCCAAAGAGATAGCTTTTCCTATTTAAAAGAAAAAAAAATAATGCAAATAGATAGCCCACTGATTATTCATACCGAAAGAAAATAATTGTGCAAAACCTCCTTAGTCAATTATGCATAGAAAATTATGTCAAATAATTTCGTATATTAAAACTTAATACTGAAATATGTTTTACTTACTGAAATGTAGGTTAAAATCTGTGAATTATTCATAATGACTGTAACAGGGGTATCCTTATTTATTGAAGTTTGCAAATCTGTTGGCCATTCTGGAGGTATATATGGATTTGGCACCCCCAATTTCCAATAAACCTCAAATATTTTGTTCAGATCCAAGGCTAAGCATGAACAGTTATAAATTACTACACCAAGTTCTTTGACCTATGGAAGAATTGAATTAAAAAAAATATAGAAATACTGTATTTTTATTTCATAGAACCAAACATAATATACACTAAACATTTAAAATGCATGACCAATAAATAAATATGCTAATGAAAAAAAATATTGACATTTACAATTTTTGCACTACAATAAATGAAATGCATATATATATGCAATAACTAAAAACATTTTAACAGTTTATGAAGTAAAATTATCAAAATGATATTTTGAAGAAATTTAACAAATAATTAATAACATTCAACAGAAAACTACAGTCAATGTCATATAATTTTCAATGGTATAACTAAGCAAATGTTAACATACGGATGAGGAATTCGCTAAACAATACTAAACTTCTTTTTCTACTTGCATATTCATGGCTGTTGAATAATTTGGCAGTATTTGAATATTAGTATGTAGAATATTAGTATGTAATATTCAAATGATTTAATAAAGATTAGCATTCTAAACATAATTTTTTTTTCTTTTTTGTCATTTATTTTTAAATTAATACAACTGCAATTATTAGTAAGATACAACACAACACAAACAAAAAATTCATTGCAATTAATACAATTAAATATGGAAAAATGTTGTACTTCATAATATTTTTCAGTTAAACATGAAGCTTCAAATTTCATGAAACATTACACAGTAATTTTATATATCGTTTTGAATTCATTAAAACTCCAAGTAATTTTTAACTACATATCTGAGAATAATAAAATACAATATCATATAGAACATTTTGAAGGTAAATAAAAACAAAAGGCAATAGATTGCTATACATACTGAATTTGAAATTCTGTCATTAATATCTCATTAGATTCATGTACATTTGATTATGACTTAAAATGTAGTAAATCTGTTTTCAAAAGAAAATAATTTTAGAGTTTATGACAAATCCTCATTCCAATTAATTTTTTTCATAAATAAAAAAAACCAATATGAAAAAGAAAGATTTCAATTAAATATTAAATGAAACACAAATTAACATCAACTAATTTCATGGAAGAGGTGAAATAACCTAAAAAATTATTAAACTGCACATCAAAGCAAAGAAAATAAAATAAGAAACAAATAACTCTCCTCTAATTTTTATACAGACAAAAGTATATTAAAATAGCAAAATGTACTGAAACTAGAAAAAAAATCCTTAAAAATATTATTAAATGCATACAATTTTTGATATTCAAATTATATTAATCTAGTATTATAAACAAATTACAAGTAAACTTTGACCTTTTGTTTTCATTTTATTGTTAAAAATTCTTTAATTTTAGTTTTAATGAAATAATTTACAAATAAATATAGAATTTGGGTTTTAACTACATATCAGAATCAGATAAATAAATATTTACTTTTTAAAAAGCTTTCTTTACTTACTAAAATCAAAGTCTACATAGTATTTCATATGCACATGAAAAGGCATTACCTGAGTTAATGATCTCCAATCCATATTTGCACTTCCAATATAAAAATGCTTTTTATCGATCAAAAACATTTTTGTGTGAAGAACACCACTTCCTAGCATTTTCTTAAAATCAAGATTCCTGACTTTTGCAGCACCTTTAAATCATGGCACAAAATATAAATTCTATGACATGAAATTAAATAAATTACTATAGTAATTGCATCACTATTGTAAACCTAAAATAAATTTTCATATTTGGTAATTGCAATAAAATTTCTTAACAAAGATATTAGAGATTAGACATAAACTTTAAAAAAATTATTTTATTCTAATTATTTTCACTAAATATTTATTTTTTTCATATAAATTCTGGATAAAAGAATAAATACATTGCTTAGAAATATTTTTCAAAATGAAATCCATTAAGCATGGAATTTATTAACAATTCTTTTCAGAAATATCCTTTTAATTAGTTACAACCAAAGTTTTTCTCTCTGTGTATCTCTGTATCTTTCTAATCAGTTATTTAGAAAAAATACTAACTTTTTAATATAATGGAATTTATTTTTCAACTTTTTACATTGTGTGTGCGTGTGCCTTATTTCTCAAAATGTTTAGTCATTCTATTCCTCCCCCAAAAATATATCTTATTTACTTAGCTTTATCACAAACAAATATTTTATAAACTAATCATCTGAATCAGCTATCTTCTGGAAATTTTCATGTTCTTTCAATTTAACTTTTGGTATTGGTGAATTATACAAATTATGCATGGAGATGTAATGAATCGGTAGTATATATTTCATTGCTATAAAAACTGGGAATAAAAAAAAGAAAATATAATTTCTTCCAAACATAAAATAGTTAAACTGAAATAAATTATACAAATATTTTTTAAAATAGGCATGCATATATAAAATACAAATGCACACATATAATAGAATTAAATATTGTTCATTAAATAATACAATTCTCTTTTCTTGCAAAAGTGTGTAGTTAATTCAGTCAAACATAAAATTTAGGTTTACAAGTTAGGTAATAAGGTCATTAAAAAAAGATTCAACCTCTTATAGTTAAAAAAAAAATCTGGAAAAGTAAATATGTAAAACATTTTTATTGTGTTCACGGCCTAATTTTGTTATTTAAAATATGATTAATTATTTAATTAGTGCTTTTCGTTAAAAAATAATAAAGAAATAAATACATCAAGAAAAATACCTTTTTAGAGAGAGAGCAGTTAAAACAAAAATTAATGACAAATTCAGAAAAGCTCATTAGATAGCATTACATTATATATATATGACACAAAACTTTTCTCTGATTTCAGATAATAAAGTATCTATATTTGGCAAATTTGTATGAATCTTGAAAATAGCCAAGATAACAGAAAATTGAGATTTAATGTGTTATATTTTTGTCACAAATGTAATCAAATTAACCAAAAAGGAACCTTTGTTTTCTTATGAAGGATTAATATATAATATTATCATTCACTAACATCATCGTACCTTTCACTTCCAGTTCTTTAGTATCATAATCAGGCATTGCACCAGTTGGTTCACTTTGTATTATTCTGATTCTAATTCCTCTTTCTGTGCCAGCTTTCATAAGGTCACTGAATATCTTGTCACCCTGTAATGTATCAGAATACATATAATAAGTAACTTCCAATTATTATAATGCATATTTTCTAATTTCATATTTAATAAAAGAAAGATTTTAATATTGTTTATACAGAAGATAAAAAATAATTTAAAAAAAATATACCCACACAATATATTTTTATTTTGGAAAAACAGTTTCTCCTTTAACATTATAGAATGCAAACGTTCACCCCCTGAAGCAATATTTTTTTTTTTACTGAGTTCTAAATAATTGAGAAAAAAGACTAATTTCATAAGATTAGAAATTAATTAATTTTTTAAGTTTAGATTAAATAATTAAATCAATATAATAATATCAAAATTATGTAATAAGAATAAAGTTTTTGTCAATTATAAAATTTTTATAAAAGATTCAAAGTTATAGCTCTTAACAACATGAAATAAATATTTGATAGATTGCAGTTTACAGATTGCCTTGACAAAATTTATTTGAAATGTATTAAATATACATTTTTTAAACCTAAAAATGTCAAACATTGTTGTAATTAATATATGTTTAAAATTTGTTTTAATTAATATATTTTTACAAAGCATTAAAATTAATAAAAGCTCAAGCAATAAAACTGAATAAACAGCACATTTTTTTCTAAGTTATAAAATATGTAATCACACCAAAAAATATTACAAAACTATAATAAACATATTTTTAAATCATTGCTTTCAAATAAAATTCTTTACTGTTATAAAAATATTCAAATGAAAACATTTTCCTCCATTGCAATTAGACAAATCACAATAAATTAATTAAAACAAATAATTTTACAAATTTATAAAAATCATTAAGTTCAAGGAAATAATTTTATTTAAAAAATTTTTAATTAACAATAAAAGTTGTCACAGTAATTATGAAATTTGAGAGAAAGACTTGCAGCATTTGCATGACTTCTCATGGCAGAAAGACAAATGAATGATCATCAAATTCTAATTTCTAGATGAAAAAGAACATTTTTTTTTATCTCAATATCACACAACTTAATTTTTTATTTCTATTTTAAACCTTATTTAAAATGAAATAACAAAGAGTAATTTTTTTACAATGAACTTACTTGCCAAGAAGATGGATCCGGATCATCAGGTTGTATATCTTGTCCCTTTAATGTAGAATAAAATGTTGCTATGTCAATTGACCTTTCAGCTAAAGATATCAGCTGCGACCAACTTTCAAATACTGATGTATGCGATGGTTCTCCCTCAGCAAATGTTAAGTTTTCAGGTATGCTCTCAACTAATGTTATGCTGAAAAAATAGACATAAGTGTTAAGAATAAAAATAAAAACAAATTATCATATAATATATTATTTTAAAATAAAATTAAAAATTTTGTTTCGGTTATTAAATTAAAAGTTTTATTTATTAACAATATTGGCCCAAATTATAGACAAAATCATCAAGAGAATTTTAAATTATTTTCAGCTTATAAGCAACACTACATACTAAAACCATTACAAAGCAAGTGATGTTGTTGTTGTTGGTTTTCATACTCATAGAATTTAATATGACAAACAAAATATTATTTTTAAAAAAATTAATGATAGTATTAAATACAGTGCTCAACAATGATTTTCTTGCCTTCTGGCATTACTATTTGCAAGATTAGCAATAGTTTTCTGGATAAAGTAAAAATTAAATTTCAGACTTAATATGTATACAGGACTCAAAATATAGCAGAAACATCATATTAATGATAAACTTAAATCGAAGAAATAAACTTTTTAAGAGTAATATACATATATGTGTGCGTGTGTGCATTGTAAATGCACCTATCTGTATGTATATATATATATATATATATACAGATTGGTAAAAAAATATGAACACCCATGAAAAAAGGCATTGCCCATTTCCAGAACAGGCATGTCAGTTGGCTCTCAAGTCTGCCACTTAGTTGTTTAAAAAGATAAGGTATCAACCACTCAGCATCAGTAATAAGTGTTTGCATGCATCTACCATCTCTGAAAAACTCAATAATAAATTACCTGTCAGAGTTCAAAAATGGCATGACTGTTGGAATGTGGTGTGCTGATTGCTCTGTGGTGGGTCAAATATTTGGGATGTATAAGGAGTACTGTATCAGCCATTATAATAGCAAGCACAAAATGTGGCAATATGGCATCTGAGAAATACAACAGTGAACGGGACAAAAAGCCTATTCAGAAGGATAAAACAATGTTGACTTGCATAAAGCACAAGCAATCTTTATGAACAGTGCTTTATAGAAAACACAAGCAATCTTTATGTTATTTAATGTTTGTGATAAATAATCATCTCCAAAATTCCATTTCATCTAAATCTGTCCAAAGGAAATTTCATGCTTCGATCATTTATGGAAGAGTTGTAATTCATAAACTATTGATAACATCACATCATGCTTTTCAGTGATGACAATAGTGTTGAAATACACAGAAAATATTTTACATATGTATTGTAAGCAATCATCATCTTTAATGAATGCCTTGCCTCATTAGATCAAGTTTCATATAGGAGAATTATCTTATTTCAACCAACCAATGGCTCCCTGGTAATATTCGCTATTCCTCTTAAAGGTCATTTTTTTATAGCAATTTTCAAGTGCCTTACTTTTCAAAACCAATAAAACAAGAATATTTTCATGTGTCCATTTTGTTGTCTCATTGGGAAGTGAACCTTCTTTAAATCAATATTGATAGTACACTGATGTTCCAGGTAGCAGAGTTTCAGCAAGTCATCTTAGCATTGACATTCAAATACAATCTATTATTTCCCTAACAACTTATTTTGTGAAAGCTTAACTCTTACATACCTACAAGGGCTGGAACAGTTCTTGAACTGAGCATCATAATCTCCAAGAGTGATGACTTCTACAGATTTGGATTCATCCTGGCCAATGAGAGGTAACAATACAACTAGGACGATGAGTACTAGAATAATAGTGATAGGAATGCAAGAGGGCTTCAGCCATCCTTTGCATTTCTTTTCTTCTGCTTCCCCCTTTAGCATGTAGCGCGAGTCAAAGAGCTGGAGTTCAAATTCTCCTACGTCGAGCTTCCCAGTGCGCTCGACTACAGTCTAGAATATAAATAAATATCAATTATATTGATTTTGTATATGTCGTAAAATAAATCAAATTCTTACAATCAAAAATGAATGAAATTTACATTTCTTACATTAAACACGCTTTTTTAGTTCCACATATACTTAGTACATTTTAAAACATTTTAATTATTTTTTTAATAAAAATTCCAAGACAAAAAAATTTAAGAAAATAGTTATATGACTTTGCTACATACTGACAAAATTTTAAGCAGAATGTTAGTAAAGGATGTGATCAAAAAAGAAAAGAAGAATCTTATCAATATAAAAATGTCCTCCTCGTCATAATTTATAAAGAGCATATACTATTTTCCAGCCAGTTAGTGGCTAATTTCATCACAGTTATAGCTTTATATTGATATCAAGATAAGTTGTACATAAGATTACTTGTACAACTTTATCTTTCAAACTCTCCAATATATAAATAAAAAAAAATAAGGAAAGGATACTGATTTTAAAAAATCTATCTCAATCTCCTGAATTATTATATTTGCTTGAATTTCCTTAGCTTTCAAAAATTGATGCTTTAGTTTTTCCTATTTATTTTTTAGTTTTGAAATCACCAGAAAATAACTGGCAGAAATGGAATTAAAACATTTTCTTTCTCTTTTTTGCTTAAAAAGAAAGAGGCTTTGAGAGAAAAAAAATCTCAGAATTCAAACCTTGCATTTTAATTACTAAATTTCAATAAAATTATCCTATTTATAAAAAGAATGCTATACAGACATAAAATTCTACTAAAAACCATATATTTTTAAGCAACTTGTCTCAAAACCTTTAATGAGGTAACATACATGAATTTTAGTGGGTGGTCCCTTAACAAGACAGTGAATTCTTTGTGAGAATTATGGATTTATCATCAAAAGCATAATATATATATATATATATATCTTGAAAAGTCATTTCATCAAAATTATCAGGATAATTATTTATAGCTGTTAAACAAATTATTAACACAAATCAAAATTTATAATTAATGAATATCTTCTTAATTTACAATCCACATGATATTTTGTATTAGCAAAAAATAATTTTATATATTAATAGGTTCAAAAAAATTTTTCTTCATCTTCTCTCTATTTTTCCCCTTCAACTAAACATGGATCATAAAAAAGGAAGATTTATGGTTAATTGGTGATTTTAAATTTTCTAATTGTGACTCTTTACCTTCACAGAAACTTTTCATCACCCCATTGATGTCTAAAAATACTTTTACTTCGACTTTTTCAAATGAAATATTGGGAATTCAATCTATGTGCTAATTTTAATAAATAAATACAATTTTAAAGAAGCCAAATGTCACGTTTGTTAAGAATTTTTAACTAGATGCTTTCATTCTTTAAAATAGTTATTAAAAGAAGATGAAAATATATTTGTAGAACATCCAGTAGTTGCTCATAAATAAATGAAATAGATTAGATACAATTATTTCTAAATACTTTTGCTAAGATGCTAATAAAAACTTTAAGTTACTAATAAAAGTCAAATATTACTTTACATAAAAATATAATAAATATTATTAAAGAAAAAATGGTTTATAAATTTTAAATCAATTTGTGAAACATAGGATAAATATAATGAATGCATAATAAAGAAATTAAAGTAGCTACTTCTTTGTAAATTTTAAAAATATTTATTTAATGCATTAAACATTCTTCTATAGGATCAATATTTTTTTTACTTAATTTATTTAAAAAAAATGAATGCTTCTCATCATTTAGTAATCTGAATTTTTTTGAAAAAATAACATTTTAAAATGAAAATCCAACTGAGAAAGAAAAAAAAAAGAATGAACACCTTTTGACACCATCATTGATTAAAACAATAAAAGCAACTTTTCAGTTATCTAACTATTATCACTAGTTTGTACTATAGTGCATTCCGATCAAAGCGTTCCAATTAAAGAATTATTTTTTCGGATACAAATAATACTACTAATAATAACTTTTTAAAAAATGTAATGAAAATTATAGTAAAAATTCAACATAATAAATAAAAATTTTCATCCAAGAAATAAAATTATAAAAAAAGACAGTTGCGCAACCATAAATTACTAAAATGCAATGCAATACTCAGAAGATCTACTTTAATTATTAAAATTTTTTTCTATCTGAAACACACAAAAGATATTTTTTCTGCAATTTTTTATTTGCAATAATGCAAATGAGGTTTTTTAAATGATTATCAATTTATATGCAAAAAAAAATACCGATTCAAACAGGTTTTACTTTCAAATATCGTACATTTTTTTGTTGATCAGCTCAAACAGCTGCGCGTTGAGCTTGTAAACACAGCAACGTTGTTAGCTAAAACATAGAAAATAAAAGTAGCATATAGATTCTCCAATTACTGTATTCCCATGTAGAGTAGAATTTAATTTTAGTTTCGTTTTCCGGAACTTTTTTATTGCTTCAACTGTCGAATTTTTTTTTTAAAGTAACAAATTGAAAAATAAGTTCAAAACAAAGTTCAAAATTTAGATATTTGAAAAAACTAATCTCTGTAAGATTTGATTGAAAAAAAAAATTACAGAATATAAAAAAAATATACACCAATTTTTTTTAAAGGCTATAGAATTATTGTTTTTACAATTAATGTAATTGAAATGAAGGGAAAATTAGCAACTTTTTTGAAAAATCATAGTTTTAAAAAAAGGAATATTGTCTCTAATACTTTCTTTCTAATTATATATTTATATAATTTCGGATTAAATTTTTCGTTTAGTATTCATCGTAAGAATTTTCAAAATACACAGGTAAAATTTTAAAGTTCCGTTGCTTCAATGAGAATATTCCACTCTCAGATTAGAATTATATAAGTTTATATATAACTTTCGAATTTTCTTAGAAAAAAGATAAAAGGGAAATTATTTTTTACTACAAATTCATAAAGAGCAAGATCGAAATTATTGATGAAGTCATAAGAGGGGAGGGGGACTCGGGCTTATTATTATTATTATTAAGAATGATGTCCTCTCACCCATTCGGGCAGAATGAAATTGGAAGGATTTTCTTCGAAAAGAGATTTTTGAGATTTTCTCCCTAAAAGCTTCTTTTCTTTATTTCTCCAGAACTTTATGAGTTATACTTTGTAAACATCAAACACTTTGATGAATCGTGGATGATGTTAACTTTGGTACCCTAATTGCCAGGGTTTTTTAAAACAAAAGATAGCGTTATTTTCGGTCAATTGTATGGCATGAATCGGAAGATTTAAAAATCGATCGGAGGAAAATATGCCAGGTTTTGGTAAGGCACCAAAAATAAAACATTATTACGATTGCAACAATATATTTCTCGAGCTGTTGACTCATTTAATAAAAGTAATAAATAGATGAAAATTACGTGGACTCTACCAGCGTCAAATGTTCACCCACACACAAAAAAAAATGTTTCAATATATTTCGAATTTTTAAAATTTATGTGCGTTTTGCCGCTCTACCATATTTCAGAATAAGCTACAAAACCTTATCACCTATTATCTACATGAACCAGCTTATCATTTTCTCCAATAAATATAAATAGCTTATCTTTTTTTTATATGTTTTGTAGTATTGTATTTATTCATTATAATATAAAACAATTATTTTTGCTTTCTCGTTTCGAAGAATAGATAAAGTAATGTAACCATCAAAAAAATTCGAACTCGAAATTTTGTTGAATCTTTGCACTTTGGACCTCCGTGAATTTTTAAAAAACACGTTTTTAGGATTATATCTGTCTCTTTGTGAACACATTCTGAATTGAGCTAGATGGATGAAATATGGTATGTGGATATTACACCAAATGTATACATTTCTACCAAATTTTGAAAGAAATCCGTTCAGAGGAAAACTATATATCTGGTTTCACAAGTACAAATAAACATGATAACAACAAACAGTGAAAAAAACTACATAGATAAAAATTTGTAATATAGGTTTAGCATCTAAAATATTGATTACTATCAAATTTTGAAACAAACGTGTCAAAGGATTAATCGTCTGTCGTTCAATAATTTCGCATGAATGTAAATGCAAAACGTGTAAAATGTTGGCTTCAATCGGAAAAGAAAAACATATGTGCGCGCCAAATTCAGGAAAAATGCTAAAATCACGCCAAATATCTATATTTCGTAACTATTATTTACTGATGCCATGCAATGCATGTGCGATCTCATTACAATAAGACAATTTTTATGGGAAGAGGATAATATCTTTATTGGAAGATATGTGCACAGCTCCAGGAAAGCCACTCCCACTGGTTACTTTCTTAAATGGGAATTATATAAAGAGAAGGCATCTTAATCATCGAAAAATTTTATTTGACGAATCTCCACGTTCCACATGACCACTGGAGTAAGCTTGCTATGTGTGTGTGTGGATGTGTAGCTGTGAAATAAACAAGCCAAACCTGAGATTATTATGGGAGAAAATTGTGATAATCTCTTTTTAATAATTGTGTTCATATTTTTAAACTATGTGAAAAAAACATTCAAAATACTTTCAAATTTTTTAAATACACATGACCATGAGCTGAAATATACAAATTCATTAGTATAAAAATGATTATTCCAACGTCTGCCTTAAATAGCGCCATTAAAGCAAAGCATTATTGAGATTATGCGACTTTTTAAAATTAGCATCGACGAGGGGAGAAAAATAATAACACATCGCGGGTGCTGTTTACTTTCCTAAGCTACTGATAACAATATCACAAAAAATAGCAATATGCCCCGAGCACTATTTACTCTCTGCACCACTAAGAACAATAATATTAAATTATTTTAATAACTTTAGTTGGAATAACAACCTATTTCGTAGCTATAAGACTTATTTTGGGATTGATCTTGATGCTTCAACTGTATTTTATATAAACATATTTCAGCATATTTACACAAGGATTTTAAACTCTTTGTCGTTTAAGACCCGCATACAAGATGGAAGTTTGATGGTATCCTATGGGATGACTCTGTCACTTGCATACTTCAGCCCTCTTTTTATAATGAAAGATTGCATAAGATCTAATTCTTGCATATAGCTGACCACTCCACCACCACTGAACGAAGCGGTATCGACAGGATTTGTTTGTAGCCGATTGCTGTTTTTATTATAATCCATCCATATCATTGGCCGATTTACCAAACTAGTATCCTCTTCGAGGCGATTGGGCCCCAGCCACAAATGCCCTGGTGTAATGTCACAGCCCCAAATGCCCTGGTGTAATGTCACAGCCCCAAATGCCCTGGTGTAATGTCACAGCCCCAAATGCCAAAAAGGTAAATCTCTGACCCACCTCCCCCTACACCTATCACCTTGTTTAACAAGGAGTAGTTCACCACTTTGAGAAAATCGCCTCAAAATTCTCTATATCAATCCGAATGTGCGTTTCACAACAAAAGAAAGGGTACAATTCAGTTTTAACGGCGACCAAAAAGCGCCAAGAAAACATTTCGCCATATTATAGAAATATACTGAAGTACGATATCAGAAAGCAATATAATTTGATGATTGAAATCAGATTGGCGAAATTTTCTCCTGGCAACCGATAAATACTAAAAAAAAGAAACTTTTAAATAGTTGGCTAAAAGCCATCGATATTCAACATCTTGCAGTGTTTTAAGATTTTCTGGCACCATTAATACTGTGCTTAAGTAATTATTTCCTACTTTTAGATTTTTTTCTTAGTTGCGAGTCTTCTACGCATCCCTTTAATTAATGACAAACTGTTCCTATTTCTTCACAGATGCAATTATTATCTTTCATCCTTCCAAATTGATTGCCTTAGAGCTATTTGGGTGGAAATTTGTGAATCCTTGCTAAATTCTTCAAACGATGCTAGAGAAAAGGAAAAGTGAGTGTCATATTTTCAAACGAGGAGGGAAATTATTTCTGTTAGTTATATAATTCTATAGCTTCTAAAAATAGTAAATAAACTCATTTTACTTTTATCTGAGCAATTTTAAACAAGATAACACATTTTCACCACAAAACAAATTTTCTTCATGTAGAGCATTTGTTCCATTCAAACAATAATTGAAAAATAAAACCAAAATACTCAGCTTTAACCCATTTTGATGCTTATTAATTAACGATGAAAGAGTCAAAACTCGCCAAATATATATATCACCAAAACCAAATTGGCATTGCAATCCTATGAGGGGAATGAAAAATTATCTCTACTTCTTTACCGTTAATTGAGAAGTACTTCTTTTTTAATATTTCCAACAGTGCAGCATTTAAAAATATTGGATTTAACAGAAACTAGAGCTTTTTTTTAAAAATGAGTTAATGGGTACTAAAAAATCAAAAACTTTCACTCACCTTATGAACTAATTCTGAAAAATAAATAAATCAAACAGCAGGAATATATTTTAGAGCTTTTCAAATTTAAAAATGCAGTTACTCTCGTGAGTAACAATGTTTACAATCAGAGGTAAATGGGTTTGGTAATGTTTCCACCGGATGTTAGATATTGTTTACCTCATCTTGTATAGTAAATCATGGCTCGCCTGTTTCGGCACACGAATTGTGATGTTTACAAAAGCGTTGTTTCAGCGTTTACGAAACAAGTGTATAGGTAATTGAGCATCATTCTAGAAAATGCTACTTTAAATGTTAATTGTCAATAAATAACATGAATTATTTTGAATTTATGGTACGAAAATGAATGGATTGAATAGTTTAGCATTTATTTCTTAACAAGATCTGGTTCCTATATATTACATGGTATAGCATAAGATACTTGGGAACAGAATAAATGATCTAATAATTAATTTAACTTTCTCCCCAATTATTTCCTTAATAACATTTTCATACAACTTATTACACTGTTCATAAAAGTTAGAGGATATTTCAAAATTAACAGGAAGCAATAAGTCAGCCACCTAACTCTCCGACCCGCCACGAAGGCACACGGATTTAAACCATAAAAACTGAATAACCGGACCACAGCAACAGCAACATTGGCGGGAACTAAGGGCCGCCTAAGTCCTAAGGGCCGCCACCGGCCACGGTACAACCTTCCCCGAAGGAAGTACATCCCGTCATCGATGGTAGGAGTCAGATCCCCCCCACCTATTAGTGTACCCTCCAGGGTGGCGAGATCCACCCACCATGCCGGAAGCATCTCATTCTCATTTCGAGGTGCCCCCCGGGGGTTACAGGAGGCAATAAGGAAAAAGAGAAACATTTGGTTTTTAATTATCTTGATTGAACAAAAATATCAGAAAAGCAAAATATAAGTAAAGGTGGATTTACGCTCAGTCAGTTATAAGATTCCAGTAAGACACACAGGCGCAGAAGGAAGATGGCATTGAGAGAGTGGACAATAGCAAGTTCCTGTCTTGACGGGGTAAGTACTTTCTACTGTGTAATTTTTGAAGATGCGTCGTCTTCCTGAATGGTTTGTAGGTAGATGACGGTAAACCCAACTTTAAAGAAAGTTGTTGGGATATGCATTGGTAATGCGTCTGACAAACCGTTCAATGTCTTTCACGACATTTTTTTAAATCTATAAATTGTTCTAAAGTACGAATGGTAGAGAATCCTGACAAAAATTATTTAATAATCTGATCCTTTCCATTCCTCATCCCTGACTATTTGTTTCGGCAGTCTTGCGTGATCATACATCTACTAAATGATCAATGCATTGTTGACTGAATAGTTTGCTTTAATAATCCCCAACAATTTGACAGTTGTTACTTTTCCTAATAACACAAGATTCTTACAATATATTATCGCGGTATTGTACGACATTCAGAATATCGAGCAACATCGCCATGGTGTTATCGTAAATATATTCTGCTAATGCGCCACATAATGGAATAATTTTTTTGACTTATTGTTTGCTTTTCTAAAGCCTTTTTTTAACAAAGTAAATAAATAAATAGAATATAGGTTTAATTATTTTATATTTTAAATAACTAATTTTTGTGAACAGTATAACATCGTCATAATATTTAGGGGTGAATTTGATCGATATACAGCTGATATGCCAAATTTCTCAATTTTTTTGAATTAGAATTTGAAGATTTATTCGTCAAAAATAGGAAACAATTATCTTCCTCAAGTTTATCTTTTTATCTGTTATTAGTGAAAAATAAATCTAATAATTCCTCGAATTCTCAAAAGCTGACATTGAATATTTTCTTTTAAATACTGAGCGCACAGTAAAGGCTTCGAGTATCTGAGCGTAAATCTGTAATTTGATGATGAGAGAATAGGAAACTTGAAAGAAACTGTAAGAAGCAAAAAGGAAATATGTTAATTAAAAAACTTTATTAAAGGGTAGTGTGGCATTATTCAATAGATATCAAAAACTATATCGAATTATTCGTTAAAAATAAATAATTATTGAATAAAATAATGTGTTAAATCTTGAAATTAAGTAATTCATTTTCGGGCATGCAGACAACAATTAACCACTTAACTGTTTCATTTTCTTTACTATCTAGTAATATGATATCTGCTATTTTGGGAATATTTTCTTATTTTGATTCAAATGGAAATCCATTGAATATTTGATTTATCTATGTATTCGAAATAATGTTAATATTTAATTATAATCGTTATGAATGGTTTATTTTTTTCCTTACAACTATCAAAATTCGATAAATCGATGCATGTATGGCCTACGGGTAAAACAGTAAGCGGTTAATACTTGAAAAGACGTTTTTTAAGATTTTCTCATCCATTTTTACTTCCGTATAAGAAGTATGGAGAAAACATTATAATGGTCAAATGAATCCGAACTCGAGATTTTGACGAATTCCTGAGACTCCTCCGATTTTGAAAAACGCATTTAATCACATGTTTTGGTACATCTAGAATGAGTATTTGAATTGGCAACCATCATTTATCATATTTTGGCGATAGTTAAGTGATCAAAGAACATTTTTTACGCCAAAAAATTACATGGAGGGATTCATGATGAATATGCCTAATAAATTTTTGTGATACTTCACTTAGTATGATTACCTTGATTTTAATGCAACCGAATAAAACGCTCTCCTATTTCCGTCTACTGTCTTATGCATTAAATGCATACCTGCAATCTGAAGGGTAATGTATAACGCCCTCCTACTTTAGCTATACCTTTGTGATGACGATTAGTGTGCATTAATCACTTCAGTTTAATCCAAACAGCATCGTCATATTTTGATATCCAAGACTTATTCTTAGGTCTGTCGGAACGTCTCTGAATCCTTTCAGATAACAATTACCAATTAGCAAGAAGTGTTTGAACTGAGCGTTCTTAACCTTCGAGCATGACAAATGAATGGAGAAAATAAGGGTATATAGTTATATCACGTATCAAAAGGGTTGTAAATTTAATGATGCCTTAGTAGGTATTAAAGTTTAATTAAAATATTAAATTCAAATAACGAAGCTTGAATTGTTCCTTTCATTTGCAGATAATAGATACAGTTCGTTTTAAAATCCCAATCCTATCATTTTTGGACGATTGTATCCGTCAGAAAGAGGGTTAATACAAAATCAGTAACAATAATACTTTTTAGAGACTGTTTTTCTTACTTTGGTTTCCATTTTGTTTAGTTTGAAACTGTGTAATGTTTTCATACACAATGTAAACATCTTCTTTTCCCTTTTTTCCTTCCTCAAAGGTATTTTGGAGAAATTAAAGCAAACTGGTGCATATTCAATAACGCGGGTTCTTTTGTGTGTGTGTGTGTGTGTGTGTGTGTGTGTGTATGTGTGTGTGTTTGGCAGTTAATAAATTTATGACAACCAAAAGGCTAGTATATTAATTCATATTTTTATTACGTTCTTTAGGTTATTAAAAAAACATAATTTTCATGATTTCAAAATTCAAAAAAGCATAATTTTAGCAATCTTCGTTCGACTCATTTTCTTTGAAGGATTTCTTTTGGTCTGTAATAAACGGATCGAATTCTATCAAAACATCTTCTAAATGAAAAATTGACTTGCCTTTGAGATTATTATTAGTCAACTCCGTTTTTAAAAGCTCGGAATTTTCAGAACTCACAGGAGACTTTGATTCATTCAGTAAGGGATATTCATCTTTTAAATTTTCAAAATTTGTCATCAAAGACCAAAAATGTAACTCATTAGTTTTTTCTTGTGATGGCTGTTCTGCCAAAGAATCAAGAAAATCAACGCATTTTTCTAATTCTGTTTGAAAATCGCCCTTTTCTTTGTCTTCTTCAAATCCATTTTCTGAATGTCTGGTATTCATATTTATAGATAACAAGTCATCGCTATACTTGCCAACTTGCTTATTATCCTCTATTGAACCATTTGGTTTAAAACGATTTTGATTTTCCTCGTCTAAATCAATTAAAAGAGAAAAAGAAGAGCTTGTTGGTTGTTTTTCCGAAGATTCAGAATCCACACAATCATAAAATCTAACCTTCTTTCGCACATCTGATCTAGATGACGTTCGACGACTTCTGTGTCCAGAATTCATATTTTTTCCGACTAAATTAGATCTTAATTCACAATTTATTTCAGAGTTTAATCCATTCAAATTGTCAGAGATAGTTTTCGAATTCTGCACCAAAGTGAGAGGATATTTCATACCAACCTGTGATACGGCAGAGAATTCATTCAGTTCTTTCAAAATTTCAAACTTATAAGACAAACAGAAAGGGGTAGTCTGCGTGGCGTATTTCGTGAAATTGGCGAAATTCTTGCTCATTTTACAAAACGTCCTTCTATATGGAACCAGTGTCTGTGAAAATAAATTGCATCTTGACAATAAATATAAATCAATTTTTTGCATCACTTCCAACTTTGCTCTATCAAATCGCATTTTCAGATTTTTGATATGTTCTTGCACTTTTTTGAATTTTGCCAATTTTTTGGAAACATCAGGATCTAAGTTTTGAGATTCTTTTTTCATCCACATTAGCCCTGAACGATATGACGATCTCCTTTTTTCCATTTTATGAACGGTTTGCAAAACATCGACTGTGGCCTTATACTGAAAAGTTTCTATTTCGTAATATAGTTTCATTATTTGATTTTTGAGAAGTGCTCTTTTATGAGCACTCCTGCTAAGACATTTCCCACTAATAGACATCAATTTTCCGGCTTTGGTTGTATCTTTAATTCCATATTCCATTAATGCTGTGCCTAAAGCCTCCTCAGCCACCTTAAGATTATTCAAAGCTTTATTATATTTTAGTAAGACATTGAGTAAAGCATTGAAATTGTAGTCAGCGGCTTCAAGAAACTCGATCCTGGTGTCCAGATCTAAGTCATTTGTAATTAGACAGTCGTCATCTTTCTGTCCCAGTGAATTAACAAAATTCCTTTTAGCTTCCCAATAGGCTTGTTGTATTTTTGTTACCACAGACGAAATTTCTTTATTTGGCCTGTTCATGCTTATTTTGTCAAATTAAATTGGGCAGTTAAAGAACAATTTTAAAAAAATACTTTTTCAGAGAGCTTGTTTAATTGTTTGATACTTTTATACACCTATAAAAATATAATTTGTTACTGCAAAGTAATTGGAAGTAAAGTATTTACAAAAATAGAGACCATTATTAAATTTGTAATTACTAAATTTGTAGTTGAAATCTTGTTTAGGGTCCTTCTTCACCTCGCCAAAGAGGCCAACAATGCCAAGAATTCACACTCAAAAATGAAGACAACAACTGTTTTACAATACAGTATTACTTATCTGATATGGCTTTGATTGGGTGATAATTAAGTTTCGCCTTAAACTAGATTTCAACAAAATTTATTTTGTAGATGGTATATAACTAGCATAAAAATTTCAAAAGAAATGAACTTTAACATAAAGAGCTAATTCAAATAAATATGAAAAAAAAGTCTCAGCATTTAAATAAATATTTTAAAAAACATCAGCCTTATATAATCCATTGATTTTGTCGCATTATTTACTTTATACCATTTTGCATTAGTATTTTCAGAGTTACTTTCAACTGTATGAAAATCATTGGGGTTGGTGACTCTCTCTATTATTTAATAGCGAACGGTAAGATAATTCTTGATTTCAAACCATGTGCTTTTAAAATTTTTGCATTTTTACCATATCAACGATTATTCTCCAAAGCTGTTCTGTTAGTTTATTATCTACGATATGTAGTTTAACTTAAGCCTTTCAGTGGTTAAGCTTGCGGTTAATATACAGGTATTTTTTATCAGCATAAATGCGATGTTTGTTTTACATGAATATTGGTGTAACGATGGAAATGTAAAGTGATATAAATAACTGGAGCACCAATTTTGACGGAATCATGTAATCAGAATATTAATTCATCAATTTCTCTTGTAAAAGATCAAATATCTCATTTAAAAATCAAAGTACCAGATGAAATAAATATTTTTATATTCAAAAACACGGTACGAATGCCACACTTCAAATTTTTTCATGCGATAATTTGCCCAAATTGGCATTAGATTAATTTGATGATTACTTCGAAATTGATGATGGGGTATTCTCAAATCCTAGCCTTTTAAACTTCCTATCTACTGGTAGAAGGATGATCAAAATCATCAGATAGTTCGAAATTGGTGATAATGCATTCATTTATTTTTAAGCAGATAATTAAGGCATGGTAATTTTGCTGTAGATAAAATTATTTTCTTCATAAGCATGCTTAATCCAAGAAAACCAAAGTCAAATAGTAGGGGTTTTTTTAAATCGGAAAATAAAAAAGGTCCTTCCCTACTCCAATCATAAGAATGATCTAAAATTGGAAAACGCAAAGTAGTGCTTAACGAACCAACAAAATACTACAAAAAATTGACTAAATTACGTTACAAGAAATGAAGTATATTTGCACTGAAGTTTGCTTCATTATTTCAGCAATTATTACTAGCTTTTCAAATACTTCTCTTTAACTTTCACACGGAATCTTTTTCAGTAGGGATGAAGTAGGATTAGATGGTGTTTTAGTCAAACGCATTGATAGAGAGATAAAATGAGCTTAACAAGAAATTAGACGGCATTGTACGGCAATTGTACGGCAATGAAGCCTAAAAATATTTTTATTTTAAAAATCAGTGTTCAAAGGCAATAACTCTACAAAGTGTTTATAACCTTAAAGTATAAATTAAAAAAATCCTCTCCTTACTTAAATAGGTGGGTTACGAAATGCAGGATAAACAAATCGTTTCAGTACTGATTTAACAAGCTTGGCGATGAAAAGGAAGAGTGCATGGTATTCGAAACTTCGTGACACTAAATTCTAAGCATATAGAATATATTATCTACCCTTTGACTGTAAATTATTCTCCAAAATGTTTTTTCTTTTACAAAAGAGGATTTATTTTACTGTCCTGTTTAATCTGAATGCAACAGAACATCGCGTAGATATTTCTTCATTAAATAATAAGATAAAATGGTTCCTGTCGATTGTAAGTGCAACCAAATAGCGGCAAAAAAAATTTCGTCGATTTGGTAATTTCAGTGGTCAAACTATACAGCATGTAATTTGCACGTTAAAAATTTTTCATTATAAACTGACGAAATTTTTTCTTGGCTCTTTTTGGTCGCCGTTAAAACCGAATTGTATCGATAAAAATGATGCATATTCATTAATAATAAGATATAAATGATGCATATTCATTACAAACAGAAAGAAATTGGTACAGGAAAAAAATGAATTATGTTCCTTTTTTTTGTGACGATTTTTTACCAAATGATGTAATTCTTACAGTCTTGTAGTTATACACGTTAGCAGACTTCAGGGGAGTTTTTTTTTTCTTACAGTTAATAATATTTTAGCTTACTTATCGAGAAACCGAATCCACTCTTACCAAATTTTTGAAGCCGAGAAAAGTTTAAAAGTTAAAGGATAAGTAAATCAAGTTTCATTCCAACCAAATTATGATTAGCTTTGGATTTCAAAAATTCCATCCTTTGATGATCAATTTCTATGGATAAGGCTCGAAAAGACGAAATGCACCGCTTTTATGATGACAATTATCATAACAATCTTAAATCTAATATCAAATTTTGTGAATTATAAGTTGGAAATAACTAAAATTACGGTGAAAGATTGGCGATTCATTGGCGAAAACAAACAACCAAACAAATGTTTATTAGTTTTTTTTTTTTTTTTTTTTTTTTTTTTGAGTTTTTGGTCTTTCACCGGTTTATAGAGGTGCAATGCCAATTTGAATTTTGCTACATTTGGCGAGTTTTGACTCTTTCACAGTTAATTAGACAGTATCGTGTTCTCAAGTTAAACCTTACTGTATAATTTACAATTCTGCAAATATTTATCATACACTAACAGATATTTTAAACTCTATATCACTGAAATGGTTCGACATCTGACAGTTAACTGTTTCGATGCTTAGATATTGATGACTTACTTGGCGATCTTAAGATTAGTCAAATTAGCTTAACATCATTACACATAATACAAACATCTTGGCGATATATACTGGCTTCTTGGCGATTGAATCTGGAATCCGTTATAAAATTTAATTGTTTCACGCATGGTTTTATCATTAAAATGAAAACTTCCCAATGAAAACCATGCATATTCATTTATTTTTAAATAATCAAAATAAGTTTTTTTTTTTGGTCAGAACTAAAACTTTTACCTTTTGAACTCAAGAAGCAAATTTTGAAAACTTTTTTTCTTTTGATTCAAAGTTTGGCAGCTAGTTTAATTGTTCTTATATTGTGAAAACTTTTTTAAGTACGGAACAAAATGGCAATGGAATTGAAAATGGCAGCTGAATAAAAAAAGAATCAAAATGAACTTACAAAATATTTCTTTAAAAAAAATAGAGTAGAAACCCTTTATTTTCAATCGAGAATTAGTGATATCATGGATGCCCGTCATATATCACGCAAGAGCGACTTTCACCCAAAGTGTGTGAGATCCAACACGTGTGATATTGCAGAACGTTTCGTGCCAGAGTATCATCTGTATCGATTTATCGATACTTCGATGCACGCGATACATGAATTACGAAAGAAAGGAAAATCTCAGGGAAATGTGATGTGATGCTCTGATTGATGAGTGCTATATATAATTATGAATATCAAATCATTTATTGAATATTTTTACATACACTAATAGATAAATTTATATTGATAGTTATAATCTTTATTTGATGAAAAACCATTGAAACGTAACAGAAGGTATTTAATAAAATAAGACAATTAGTTTCCAATTATTATCAAATTCGAGTAAAATTGCACACTTTAATTTGAGAACCTCGCCTTAAATTTCAAATAAAACTATTAAAATGACAAATTATTTTTAAAAAACTCGTTATTTTTAAGCAAGTAAATATGAGATTAAAACTGACGGTGTAGTACAATAGATTTATTCTAAATAGTTAATGAATTTAAAATTATGTGAAGTCACATTACTACAAAAATTACAAGACAGATGAACAGAATTCTTTGATTTTGATTGCTCTAAAATGTCATAGATTTACCGTCATCAGAACGGTTTTTTTACACAGTGAGTATAATAAATGTAAAGCTATTAGATTCATTTTGCCGTTTAAAATGGAAAGGAAAATAAATAACTTTGAATATTTAAATGTTTGCATCGATAACCAGTCATAATAAATGCATGGAATGAAATAAATTCTTGGTTGAAATCTACTTGAGCGCTGCTTTATATCGCTAAAAGATGCCAAATCGTCAATACCGAAAAGCAAAATGGCTGCTAAGGTAAATAATGTGGTGAAGCTGTCACAGTTAAAGGTTTAATAAAATTATACAAACTTTCAATCTTTTTAGAAAATTTGATCACATTTTTTTTAACGATTCTTTATTTATAGGAAATACTTTATGTTAGTAAGTCTGTTTTTTTAAGCGTATATAGGCAGAGATTGCTTAAATATTTTAGATTTTAAGGTAAGAATATCTTTCCAGCTTCTCTGTTACGGAGAATTATAATAAAATTCTTGAATTCTGATATATTCACTCTTTCAAGGCATAACAAAACCAGACATCTTGATCACAATGCTAAGAAACAAAGTGACTATTAATGGTAGACGATTGCAACACACAATTCGTTGTATATAATTATTATCGAATTATCTTACTTTTGGCATTGAGAAAATAGTGTCATATTTTCCTACACAATTTATAACATGTTATCGGCCTGAATTATAAATATATAAGGACAGATTCTGAAATTTAGCGGCTAGAATGAAGCCTCGAAAAAGAGAAGATAAAATAAGACATCTAATTTTAGTTATATTAACGTTCGATTGTAAAGCAATACTACAGCTATTTTGCGACGGACCTCGTAATTTTAAACCGCGGTCAGATGACGAGGACGATACCTCAGCTGGCACCCCATCTCCCCACCAGCGGGAGTGCGTTTGGCCCTGACGGATTTAACTTGCAACAGACTCTCCTTACACGACGGTTTTTCGGTGGAATAGGGTCTCGAACGTGAGGCCCTACGGCTCACGGGCCGAGACCTTACCACGGGGCCACCGTGGTCCCGTAAGACATTAAAAAAACACAATAAATATTTTAGATTTGTAAAACTAGTTAAATTGTACAGAAAAAAATAATTTTTCGATATTGTTAAAAACGATCCAATTTTTTATTCCTCAGCGGATTGTTAAGGAAGATCAAATGTAAAAGAGAATATCTGCTTGCCGAATTTTTTAAAAGCTAAATTGTACAGAAAAAAAATCGTCATTGTAAAAATGATCCAATTTTTTCAGTGTCGGATAGTTAAGGATTTCCTCAGAGGATTATTATTAAAGATCAAATGTAAAAATGAGCCTCTGGTTATCGAATTTCTAATGAACATATGTTAGAACATGTTTTTATCAACTGAAAGTTTCTTTTCTATCAAGAAAATTAATTATTGTTTTGTTTTTTTGCCGTGTGACTATTTAAGCCAAATTTTGCGCAGTAGCTTCTGAGGGTAAAAACCCCTGAGCACCCGAGGGCAGAAGTCTGACTTCTAGCTCAAATGAAGACAGCACACACACACTCGCTTACGCAACCCCTTTTTACAGGAGGAGGGGGGGGGGTCATTCACGCACCTCACAGAAAGAACACAAGGAAGAGAACAACCATGCCCGAACCAGGACTCGAACCCGGGACGCCTAGATCACGGGGAAGACGCGCTATCCCTAGGCAAGACGTTGGCAATAATTGATAGCATAGGTGCCATAAGCCAAGTCTCATTAATATATGTCCTATTGATTCCTTTTTGCAATCTATATCGGAAAACAAAATTGGTTTGAACTTTAAATGAGACGAAATGTCAATTTTGCTTCAAGGAAAATATGTGTATAAAGTGCTTCATTTTACTCAACCAACAATTGTTACTTTCTGTAAATCTAATATTTTATGCTCAAGACAAATATTTCATAAATAAATAAAAAGTTTGAAGATTTCCTGTCACAAAAGAGTTTCAAAATGATTCAAATTTCTCCTACATGTTAATAAACAAAATAATTAAACTAGCAACAAAGAATAAAGAGTGAATGCGCGGTGTCTTTTATCGTACTGTGTGGTTTGATCTATAGCTATTACATCTCGTACAAATATACATTGGAAAGTGAGAGGTTTACATCGGAGAGAATTTTAAAAAAATTCATTAAAATTTTGATTAATTAAAAATTTGGCTAGATTTTGATACTTTCTGGGAAAATTTTTAAAAACGTTATCGAACAAAAATTATTATTTTTTACATTTAAAAAGACATTTTACATTAATTATTATTTTTTACATTTAAATTACAATACATAATCTATTAAAAATACTAGATTATGTATTGTGTAATTTTTTTCTAAATTTTAGTAACTCATTTTTTTCTCAATTTTCAACAATAGATCTCATTGTTATAAAGAAATTCAAATCGTTTTCTCCGATTCATCAAATATTTAGTTCTTTGATATTCTTTTTTTGTTGTTGTTGTTGCAAACGAAGAAGGACATTGTTTAATATTGTGTAATTTGCGTGAGAGCTAAGAAGTTGAAATATCGCGAAAGTTAGGAAATAAATTGTTCGAACTGATATGATTTTTATAACACTTAGATGTCATGGGACTAAAATTAAAAAAAGAATAGAGCAGGTGTAAGGTTATTAGAATAACACGGCTTTAAGGTCTGTCGCAATTTGTTGCTTAAAAAATTATCTTGAAATAGGCTTGAACATCAAAGCCATGTGTTGTTGTTTCTTACGGCACTTGCCATGGACAAGCCCATTGTTATGAAGACAGCGATTTAAGCCGAGGGGGGGGGGGCGTTTCTTGTTTTCATAGTAACGCCAACTAGGGCCAAGAGTACGACTTCGCTACTCACGCATCACTCATTCGCTTGCACAACTTCTTTTTACAGGAGGGGACATTCACACATCTCACAGATAGAACAACAGAAGAACAACCATGCCCAAACCGAGACTCGAACCCGGGACGTCCAGATCACGAGGAAGACGCGCTATCCCTATGCCAGGACACCGGCAAAGCCATGTATAAAAGTTTTAATGGAAATCAAGCAATATTCTTGATGAATCAGCTGGTCGTCAAAGACAGCTCATTGATAAAGAAATGCTAAATGGCCTATAATAAATGTATGCTTAAAAAACTTTATTTTCCTAGTTGCCAATAAAAAAAGGTATAAAAATACATATTCTAAGGATGATAAAATATTAAGAATATATTAACACTTTCTCGTGTATAATTATACAAGTTCATAATTTTTTTTGAATTTTTATTAAAACTAAGAAATTTGTTTTAATAATGCTGTGCACAAACGTGGATATCGGGCAGCGTGGAATCATAATGGAAAAATAAAAACCAATACATATTAATAAAGTTAACGAAATAAAAATATTAATTAAAATTATTAATTTTTAAAAAACGCGCCGAAAAATGAAACTAAATTGACCATCTTATTAAAACAGAGAACCTCATAACGTACAAATATAAGAAATATACATTCATACAAATATAAAAATTAAGTGAAAATGCATAAAAATAGATCTGTTGGATTAATTCCACACATTATATTCATATTTATCTTTTTATTTGTGATCTTAATGGCATTTTAAATTTATTTTCTGTTTAAAGAAGAGAAATAGTTCTTAACTAAATGCCTGATTAAATTTTTTTAAATACTTTTATTTCTTGAAACCAGTGGGAGAGGTATCCTCAAAAATTTCTCGCATACTCTATAAAAAAGATATTATCCCCATCCCCTGAATAAAACCGTGGGCCTTGAGCAAGGCTGTGATTACCATGAGTGCTCAGATTTTTATTTTCTGAGTCCTACAAATGTGAGTTGGGTGCTTCATAGTATAATGAAGAATATGTATTAACTAAATTGCATTAGCAAATAATAGTCACGAAATATTATTATATGGTATGAACTATCGCGATCTTTCGCAATTAATCACTGGAAAGCATCGAATACTTAAATACCAGAAAGTCGAATGCATATTTTAGATACCCTTTTCCGATCGATTGAAGTCAAAATTTGATACAGAACTGCAGATGTAATCATAAGAATATATAGCACCAAAATTTGATACAGAATTGCAGATGTAGTCATAAGATTATATATCATCAAAATTTGATACAGAACTGTAGATGTAGTCATCAGATTATATATCACCAAAATTTTATACAGAACTGCAGATGTAGTCATAAGATTATATATCGCCAAAATTTGATATAGAACTGCAGATGTAGTCCCGAAATTATATATCGCCAAAATTTTATACAGAACTGCAGATGTAGTCACAAGATTATATATCACAAAAATTTGATATAGAAGTGCAGATGTAATCACAAGATTACATATCAGATGTCTTAATTCAAATCGCTATGTTTTTAAGTTAATGCATTTACATGATTACGAGAGTATAGAATGACAAATGGTGAATTTCTTGACAGTATTTTTTCCCAAATTATTACTTTTTAAATGTTAAACGTGTGCATTAAATTTTATTTATCTAGCTCTTTATGTTTTGTAGTTATAGTATACATTTGTACTCGAAAAATCGGGAATGCAGATTTCCTCCGAATGGATTTCGTTCAAAATTCGGTAGAGATATACAAATGTGGTGCCAAGTCCATATACCAAATTACATCCATCTAGCTCAAGTACTTTTTGATTTATCGAGTTCACGGGTATAATTCGAAAAATGTGTTTTTTGGACTCAGGGAGGTCAGAGACAAAGAGATTCGAAAACAACATGTTTGAATTTTTTGACAATTTCCAATTTTTTCTTCGCTCGAATACGAGAGAGGAAAAAAAATCAAAGGAAAAATGGTTTTTAAGATCATATTTTGTTTAGAGCATAAATTAAAAAAATAGGTTCTTGCCAATTGATAGAACTTTAACTGAGATTAAAAGAATCTTGAACAAATATTAATAATAAATTATAAATCAAAAATATTAACTTAAATACTTTACTTTACAACTTTTAATTCAATTTCGAGGAATAAAATATGGCGCTCTCAACTGTGCAAACTAAACAAAAAAGACACATGGTCCCAAGTGATAAACATCAATTTACTTATTTTTCATGAGCACTCGTGCTGCGATGTACATGTTGTAAATTGATTTAATAACATTCTTTTACGTATCTTAGAGGCAATTAGCTATCGGATCAGGTGTTAGAGCATCAATACGGTTTCATAATACTTTAGAAGCAAAATTGGGTATACCGCTTTGAAGAAACATCCAGCGTTTAAGGGTTAACATTTTTTAGTCAGAGAAAAAAAAAGAAAAAAAAATGGCTCTACCGAGAAACAATTGCATTGGAAAAATTGAGGTTTTATTTTATTATTTATTTTCTTTTAAACTTCCACTGGAGATATAAGCGACAAATTTTTTTTCCAAAAATTACTTCTCTGCCAACATAAATAAATTTGTGCGGAAAATATGGAAACGTAAATTTACCTGCATTTATCTTCCAATAGTCAATTTACTCGAACATTAAAATATCAAAAAAAATTATATTTGAACGGCCATGGAACTTTAAAAATGCAATCTCAAAAAAAAAATCTGATCAATGCTGAAGAAGGCGTCTTTATAGTTTTGAAATATAAAATCAGTGGTGAATTTCTGAATAATCATTTCGACATCATGACTACAAAACAAATTTCGAAACACTCATCATACGTTCCAAAACTGTGTTTTTAATATGAATGGTTTGATCAAACATGTGGTAAAAAAAAAATATATATTCTTTTTTTTTTTTTTTTTTTTTTTTTTTTGAGTAAAGATTGCGAAAATTTTGCAATTAAATGTTTTGTTTTATTTCATTTTTCATTAAGAATCAAAATTAAGAATTAAGTTTTAGAAAATAAGGAAGTTAATTTTTATTGGATGAAATTGAAAAGATATATTTCAAAATTGAAGTAGTCACATTATTGAAGTATACGTGGTGTCTATTTTATCCATGGGCTCAAAACCAACTTTTAAACGGTTAAAAATAGGCATTTAATTCCAGTATGAAAATTGCTCTAAATGGTATAAATAATTATAATTTATGTTGCTTGAATCAATAAATTAATGCTGGAAAAATTATAAAATCTAAATTTTTATATTATTCCACCCGACCTATTTTGGCAATATTTTGTAAAATATTTTTGATAGACTAACATTTTTTAAAATATATATATTTACTTTTCTGAGGCTCTGACTGAGTTATGGAATTTCGAATTTCATAATTTAGGCCAATTAATAATGGATTCGAGGAATTATTCATCCGTTGATTTCCCATGAAGCAACTATTCAAATGGTCCGATATCATAAAAAACAATAGCATTCAGTGTTCCATGACGCGGTCAGCTTTAATTGCAAAATGTATGCAGAATTTTCTATTAAATATTACAAACAGGAAATAGGATTTATAATACTCAGAATTAGTCATTTTATTCAGAGGTGAATTTATTAATTCAAACGACATTAAATATAATTCTTCGCCTCATTTAGAATATGCTTGTAATTGGAAGTATATGGTTATCTGTAATAGTTCAAAAATTAGTTTTTGGATCACGATTAGAGTGGTTAACTTGTGTATACCATAAATATGATTTTCGACTTTTACTAACTGATATATTCTGCATTGCTGGGAATGAAAATATTTTCACTCATAATTATAGCTCTGTATTCCAAGATTAAAATTTAAAATATTCGTATTATATTTATATTCATCCTTTTAAGATAGGTTTTAATTTTTTGTAAAACAACACTCTTAGTAAAAATTTTTAAAAAATCTTGACTAATGATCTTAAAGATCTATAAACATTGGTGCATTTTTCTTCAGTATAAAAAATAACATGCAGCATATTCAGTAATAAATACACTGAATTAAGTTAACAGTCTATAAACATTGATGCATTTTTCTTTACTACACGCCGACCAAATTTTATTGGTCAGTGTACATTATTGTTATTTTCATGCAAATTAAAAATAGCGTAAGCCGAGCAACCAGGGTTCATCTGAAATATTATTTTTTTAATTGAACGGAATTTTTTGGTTTACCAGTTTTCTATTTTATCACTTAGTACTATTTTTTTTATGATCTACGAAGCATTTATTCAAAGTTTGAAGTGTTCAGAATATAACAGGTAATGGATTCAAAATATTGTTGCATTTTCGTTTACATATATATTTAAAGTAATTTGCAAAATGAACAAAAACAGTTCATCATCAACCATTGTTCCGATTTAGCCAATTTTTATTTTTTATGACAGGTTGTAATCTATATCTATATCAATGGTCCTTCTCTCACCCTACATTTTCGTTGTAAATCTCAAATTTGGCAACCACACACATTGAGTCGATTTCGCTTGTTTTTATTTAATACTAGTCGTCTCAGGCGACCAGCTGTTTGCTGGGAATATTGAATATATTTGATTTCAAATAAATACTTCAGATATAATATCATGTCCATTATTTCGCAAATTGCAGACATTAAAAACATGTAATTTCAACGGTCTTGATGAACCTTCTTCTCATTACGTACATGAGTCTTCATAATAGAGATTACAGCGCTATCAAAAATTTAAATGTTTTATTCGTCTGTCTTCTAAATTTCGAGTGTTGTAACTCCACATTTTTATTTGTTTTGTAAACTAAATAGATATTAAACAGAATCTTTCTAGTCTAGTTTTCAGCAATCGAAGGAAATCACACTATTAAATATTTGATGAAATAAGTAAAACGCTTTGACTTTCAGAGAAATAATGTAATATTAGAAATAAATTTTTTTAAATTGTTAAATGGTTGCAAAATTAATTTTCTTTTCTGAATTTATCACAGAGAAACGCCAAAACTCAGATTAATTAATTAATTATAATGCAAAAAATTAAAAAAAACAACAACAATTGCTCTGAAGTGTGCATTTTATCCTCCAAGGTATAAGTGTGCCAAATTCGCTAGTTGTAGGCCAAAAGGTTTTGCCTGTAGAGCGACAACATACACTCAAACAGACAATCACACACATTATTTTTATTATTGGTAGAGATAGAGGTGAAGGCTTATGATTCCTCGATATGTGTTCAATGGTAGACTGCCCCCCCCCCTTAAGCTCGTGGCTCTCCATTTATATCTTAAACTAACCTTGGTCGCAAAACAAAACTTTGATAGAGCCGCCAGCCTTAAAAAATGCCACCAATTCTGCCGAAGTGCAAGAATAGCTATAATGGATCAGAATTTCTATATTTATTGTACAATAATATCTTTCAAATAATATTTTTATTTGTTGTGATAAGATGCAACACATCAAAGTGAGTTGGTATTATTAAACTAATTCTATTAATTTGTTGGGAAAATAGCTGATCGCCAAAGGCAGCAAATGTTAATTATAATTTTATGTATAGAGTTTGGAAAGATAAATGTTTAACATGCACATTGAATATT
>JAPMOR010011798.1:9869-38502 GCA_026543865.1 Argiope aurantia
ACATTCTTCATCATCAGACATTCTTCATTACAGTAACTGGACATTCTCCTTACAGTAAGGACATTCTTCTAAGCAACAAACAGAAATCAGAGATTTCGCGCTTTATTTTTATATTATTTCGAGTTTAATAAACGGTCACTTCTAGTCTTCTTTAAAAATTCTCTTTTTTCGCTAATGTCATGAGACACTGAATAAAAATGTCATTAAAATATTACCTTTTTTTAAAAAATTCTAATACAGATTTACAATATCAAAGGTAATTTTAAAAAAATTATTAAATTTATAAAAAAACTTTGAATTCGAATATTTACACGAAGTTTTATTACAAAAATTTCTAGCAATATTTTAATGCATTAATTTTATACATCCGAATGAAACATTTGATCACATATGTTTGATCACAAATGATATACAGACCGCCATTCTAAAATTTGAATCTTCAGTGAATTTCGGACGAGGAAACAGAAAATGAACAAAATACCATAAGACAATGAGCAGTTTTGTAGAAAATTAATATTTTTTATTGTGACTGTGTTATTATAGCGGGGTTCCAAAAGAAAAACTATATAATAGGCGTAGCAATGCGAAAATAAGAAAACTTAAATTTCTAATTTAAATGCAAATTTAAATTCAGTTTATCGAGTGAATATCCAGGAATATATAGTGATATCTGAAAGATTTAATTGAAGTTGAGCGCAATCAATATCTTGGAGAATTAGCTTGTCGCAAGTGGACAGAAATATTTAAAATGGAAAATCAATATATATCTTGTTAGAAGTACACCTAGTTTAGTTTAGTTTAGTTATATTAACGTCCCGTTTGAAGCAACACTAGGGATATTTTGGGACGGAACTCGTAATTTTGAACCGCGGTCAGATGACGAGGATGACACCTGAGTTGGCACCCCCTCTCCACACCACACCACACCACACCAGCGGGAGGACGTTTGGTCATGACGGATTTAACGTGCAATAGACCCCCTTACACGACGGTTCTTCGGTGGAATCGGGTCACGAACCTGAAACCCTCCGGTTCCGCAGCCGAGACCTTACCACCAGGCCACCGCGGCCCTAGAAGTACGCCTAATTAACAGTTATGTAACTTGAGTTAGGATAAATCGTATCAGTAACCAACTATCCTATTAACTTACCAGCAAAATCCATAATTCTACAAATTTAATGACATTTTTTTATTACACCATCTGAAAACGAGACTTATTAGAAATATCGAAATTTTCATGTGCTCTTAATTTTCAAGCATTTGTAATATTTCCTATTTATGATTTCATACAAAAAAAATCAAGCATTAAAAATGAAGTTTTCCAATAATAATTCCCTTCCAACTCTTATCTCTTCCGAATGTAGCTGAATACCCTCCCCCCCCCGTCAAAAATTCTCAACAAAATTAATTAACATCTCAGAGAATACCGCAATTAGAGACCATCTTTTATGATTGGAAAGAGTGCGCTGCATTTAATAGTGTGATGGCAGATTCGAAAGTTTCTATAGTGAAGTGTGTATGGGTGCGATTAATTAGAAATCTTACCATTAACTACTAATTAAAAGCTCCCTTAAAATGTTCCAGAAACTTAATTATACTTCATTGTTAAATTTTTTCTTCCCACGAGAAGTGCAAATGTAAGACTGTTGAAGCTTTACATTTTATTGTTCAATTCGTGAAGGGAGTGCTATTGCTTCGATTACGATTAATTATTGATAAATGCATCAGGAAAGTTTGTTCCTGATCGTTTCAAATTATCTGATGAGAAATATATAGACAGTATCCTTCATAATATTCTAATTATGAAGATAATCAATATAAAGATGTTTTCAAGATCTACACAGATGTTGAAAATGTCTTTTTGGAATTTGAGGAACAGTGTTGCTCATCCCGAAATAGTGGTATTCCCTAAGCTTTCTTTTATACTTACTAATACGTGTTCATGTGAATTATTAACCGAATGCCATTGACAAAAGAACCCATCAGTGGTGATCTTAGGTGATTAATTGCTGAGATGTTAAATTACATAAACAGAACACTGAATATGTAATTTGAATATTTTTTTCAGCCGATTGAAACGGAAATTTAACATAAAACTAAAACTATAGTCGCAAAATTACATATCTAATTTCATATATTTAAGTTATTGCTTTTTTTCACTTCAATCCATCTAGCTTTCGCTCAGACGAATGGATTTCGTTCCTATGGATGGCGTTCATTAAAACATTGATAGAAATCTATGTTTGGTAGGGAAAAAAAATTACATACCAAATTTCTATTGTCTGGCTTAAAGCATAGTTGGTTCACGTCTTATTCATAGCCATTAATTCAAAAATGTACTTTCCTTACTCAGGGAGACCTGAAATGTAGGAATCAATCAAAATCTTGAGTTCGATTTTTTTTTACTATTATAATACTTTCTCTTTGTATATTTGATATACTAGAATGTAAAAACCGAAAATAGCTACTAGGATAAAATCAAGTATCTGGTATTATACCATAATCGGCCATCAGAAAAAAAATTCGGGTAAATTCTATAAAAGGATGTGTTGCCTGTCTATCGGTCCATTCATGTGTAGGCGGACAACATAATTGAAAACTGTAACGAGCCATACGAAGGATATTTTGCACATGATTTCTTTTTGATGTATACTAAAATTTGAACCGAATCGTTGAAGAGATATACTGTTTCAAAACACGTGCTTGATTATCTACATCACACGTTAAAACTAAATCTGAAACTTATAATGGTGGATGTAGACAAAAATGTCAAGGCTGAAATATCCCCTCCGCCCAACTTCAACCATTTATGGTGTTGAGTTACTTAAAACTGTAAGACGCAAAAATAATATCTAAGAAATTTCACCTAACGATAAAAAGAAATTTCATTTAGTAAAGAGTAATGGCTTTACAGGACATAATAAAAAAAATTATTCTTTTACCTTTTCGATTTGAAAGAATATGTGTTATAAAAATAAGAGTTTTCTCGAAGTATGAAAAAATAATTTTATTACATGAAATTAATTTCTTCGAAATAAACCAAAAAAAAGTATTTTGACTACTATGAAAATAAAAAAAAATAAAATAAATAAAAATAATAATAAAATAAATAAATAAAAATTAAATAAAAATTTGACGCAACAGTGCAACATGCATATAATTTCCTAAAGATTCATGCAATTGTATTTTGAAATTTTTTCATTTATTATAAACATTATTTGGAAAATATTAATTTCTAATTAAATAATTTAAATAAATTTAACATTTTTGGGATGTCACATTGGGTTTGTCACAGAAAAAATTTTCGAACACTTTGGAAAAGATAAGATGACTATATTTTTGTAAATATTATAATTATAATTTAAATTATATGTATTAAAGCTTTTAATTAAAAAATATTGATTACAATAAAATAATTAATTTATGTTTAATATCAAAATATTGGTTTAAAGAATCGATTTGCACAGTTTGTAAAATATCGTGCAAAATGAAAGTTGGTAAAAAGAAGCTGTAAAACTATATTACTTTTGGTGAATGATGCAAAGGAACAATTAACACCTCCAATATTAGAGTTTTCAAACTGCTGGGGGAGGGGGGGGGGGGTTAATTACAATATAGTGAATGTTCAACCACATTATGTAGCACAAGATTCAAGATGGATAGGAGAATACAAAAGAAAACTAGTTTAAATTTTTCTACAAATAAATTTCTTTTCACCTTTTCTTTCCTTTTTGCAATATTAAAATTTATTCGAAAAAAACTAAAATTTTAGTCTAATATTTATTGATGTCCTTCTGGCTCACGTTTTGAAAGCAATGATAAATAAAAGAACAGTGAAAGATCATTTGTTTCTATTATGTCTGATAGCATTTCTTGACAAAAATAACCGTTATGTCCAACGAATCCTAATTAATACTTTAATATTTCAGTTTATAATGCATTTAAATTGTATACAAATTCTGAACACGGTCATGCTTCCAAATACTTTAATAATATCAATCAATTCGGAAACCGATTTGTTCATAATTCTTTCACATTTTTACAAAATTTTAATCCCAGCCTTTCAACAGTAGTTTAATGAATGATAAGAATTAAATTTCTGACATTTGTCTGATAGAACGAATTAATTCGGTTTGTTTTTAAATATTCTCATTTATCAGATACAATGAATAAAATCGTTTTTGCTAACAAATATTCCCATAACATTATCTAAAAGCTCATTATTTCATTACATTATTAAGATTAAACATTTGCATTTAAATATTCTCAACTTGCAAGACACGTTTAAAGGTGAATGCATACTTTTTGAGCTTTGTTATCGAAATGCACAAAAATATTTTAAGTGATAAATAATTCGAGTAACTAGTTTTCTCGTTAAACTTTGGTAATAAAAATTAATTAATGAAGAATGTTAAGGATTCATAGTTATTATTAAATGTTTGATAGAAAAATAACTATAATGATTGACTGCTTCTAACTGAACTTCACTATTATATGATTTACATGTCAGTTAGAAATGTTGTGAATTGTTATATTCCGAGAATAGGGAAATGAACCCATGTCAGAAGTTATGGTAAATCCATTTACAGAAATGCTCAGTTATATTCATTTCAGAATAATAATATAATAAATGCATATTCTTAAAAAACCCACATATGTTCGTATAATATTTGTATATACAATATATATACGTAATATATATATTCGTATTCAAAGAAATGATAGAAAATATTCTTAGAAAAGTATTGTTATTTGTAAATATTTTGCATTTTTATTATATTTCTGTGTAAATGTTTCAGACGAATCAGAATTTATGCGTTAGTGCCTGCTAGCGAAGGATCGGTTTTTCCGTTTGCAGAATTGCAGCGTGGTGACCAATTTGGCGACTTTATTGCCGACTTGGAGAATTTTTCTGGCGATTTTGGCTACATTCCACAAGATTTCTGAAGTTTGAGAATTGAAGCTCTAGCGCTAATATTTCGGGAGTCACGAGATTTTTTTTGGAAATCAGTGGGAAAAATGCTCACGTCATATCCTTCCAAAGCAGGGTATAAATAGGACACTCCATAGGGCAAGGTAGCTCATGCCATTTTACTAAAAGCCATCGTTCTTACCAGTCCCTTTCATGAAGGAGATAGTCTTTTGCTCTAAGGATGGGTGCTCCGACAATATATCCTTGAAGTTGAAGTAAGTGGATAGAGATCAATTCACTGATAATACAGGGTGTTTATTTAGTCCCGGACCCAATTTGATGTTTAATAACTCATAAAATAATGAAGATATAAACAAACTTATGGCATTTATTGATGGAATAATTCATATATTTTACTTTTCAGGTTTGAGCATTTTTACTTTTGTAAATATCATCTGCGCATGTGGTTAATTTCGGCTAATTTCATTTTCCAGTCTAAATATCTGTACTTTTCTAAATATCGTCTGCTTATTAATTGCATTTTTCTCTTTTGTTTTGGCAACTATTGCAATGTTATATTTACTTTTGATGTGTTTGTTCTATGTAGTACTTTTGTATGTGAAGTTTTATTCGAGCGGATATTATGGAGAATGCATACACCACAAGAGAAAACACAGCATCCTTTCATGTTTCTGGCATTGTTAATCGCCATAATGAGCGCATATGGGGATCTGAAAACCCCCATGAATACCGTGAGGCACAAAGGGATTCCCCAAAGAATGTGTGGTGCGGACTAATGCACGACCGTCATTGGGCCTTTCTTTTTTACAGAAAAGACGGTCTCATCAGTCGTATATTTAGACATGTTGGAAAACTTCGTATTTCCACAACTAGAAGAGCTTCAGCCACATGTCTTTTTGCAACAAGATGGTGCGCCATCTAATTGGGGTACCATCGTTCGTACTTCTTTGAATGACCATTTTCCAGGAAGATGGACTGGGCGAGGAGGTCCAATTCCTTGGCCACCCAGATCACCTGACATAACGCCACTGGACTTTTTCCTTTGGGTGTGTGTAAAAGACAACGTTTTCAGGAGGAGAGTGTCGAACATTGATGACCTAAAAGCCAGAATTACAACCGCAATAGGCTCTGTGGATGCCGACATGCTTGCCGCTACCTGGCATGAAATTGATTATCGACTTGATATTCTCCGTGCGACGAAGGGGGCACACGTGGAAGTTCATTGACAAGAGTCATGAAACTTTGAGTCTATTTAACCATTTATGTTATTAATTTTAATCTATCTTTATTATTTTATGAGTTATTAAACATCAAAATGAGTCCGGGACTAAATAAACACCCTGTATTTTAGCTTGTAATCTGATTGCCTGAGACTTTTTGAAGTCTGTTATTCTGCTATTAGTTTCTACTGAATTACGCTGTACTGAAGTGCTAAATTGTAATATCTCGTTGGTGTAAAGTCCTGAATCTGTTGGAATTTTTTTGGAATAAATATTTTAAGGACTGCTTCTTCATCGACTAACAAATAGAAAGAACACCGAATTCATAACAGTATGTATCCCTTGTACTCGAACAAGCATCTTGCGATTGAATTTCATTCAAAAATATGAAAGATATCTACAAATTTAGTGTCTGAAACCAAGAGCAAAATTGTTTTGCTTAGCTCAAAGCATATTCAGCTCACCGCTTTCATACTTAGGGAGATCTGAAATAGGGAGATTCGTCATAATTTTGTGGTCTTTATTTTATTACGATTACAATAATTTTTGTTTTTAATATTTTCATATATAAAAAAAGAGATAAAAAAAAAGAGTATTTATATTCAATCTATGAATCAGATTCTCTATGATGTGAGCACGGAATTAGATTAAACAAAGAGACTATTATGATTATCCATTTGTTATAAAACTTCTAAAGAAACGCTTTATATATTTAATTGGATTACTGACTTTTATAGAGAAGTTTACATGTACTATTAATGCTTCCAATATGTCAAATTACAACTTTTTAAAAGATATTGCTTCTGAATATATAAAAGGAAAGTAAGTATTATTTCAAAGGAATTAAAAATTGCTTTCGAATGTTTTTTTATTTCGTTAAAAAGAGAATAAGGGTGTATTTTTCTAAGCTAAGTTCATTGCACATAAAGGCCTTAGATATTCTTTAACTAAGCTGCTTTATTTACATAAAAAAACTTTAAATACTTGCATAATATTATAACTTTTCTCTCCTATTGTACAGTATTTAAAAGTAAAAACTGGCTTTTTTTGTATTTGTTTTGTACGAACTTTAACATATACTGTTTGACATTTTCACATTAATAGTTAAGTCAATCAAAGAGAAGTTATTTTACTGTATTTTACCCGCATTGATGAGAAAAAAAAGAATGCAAATTAATTTGCTTGATGTCTTTGTCTCCATTTGCTAACTTTTATCACCTTTTTCTTAAACCTCGTTTTGTCAAATTTCAATTAAAGAATTATTTACTATTTTTCAAATGTTTTCACAATCTCTATGATTTGCATCAATTGTTTTAAAGAAACTTTTCTCCAAGAAATATATTTTTTTCCTTCATTGTTGGCACTTTTAAATATTCTTTAAATATAAACTTTTAAGTATTCTTAGAACTACTTTCTTCCGTTTAGAATTCTTTAAGTTCCTGGAAAAGAAAGCAAGATGCAATTTTATCACTATTTAAATTCCACTTATTTGTGTGTTTCTTTTGTTTCATAACGGGGAAAAACAAAATGCACCAATAAAAATTCAAATTGAATCCAATAAATTTCATAAAATGAATTGGCAGCAAGAATTTAGGTGGATTTACATTTTGGTTATGAATCTGCGTACTATACTCTATCAACTTGAAAGGTAGTTTGCGAATTCTATATTACTTGGAAATACCTAAACAAATTACACCAAACAAAAAGGATAATTATTCGTTAAGTTTTAAAAATGTTTCGATGTTTCGGTCCATTTTTAAATAACGCCATTAAGTAGACCTTTACATCATTATGTTTTCTTTTTAACACTGCATGCGCGGATTCCAAAGAATTACTATTTTTTTTTTATTTTAATACTATGAAATGGAATGCCAATTAAATAAATCAAAAGTGCAGCTGGTCAGAATAAACAATGGAAAAACAAATTTGGAGGATATTTCAACGCAGATAAATTGTATGCTATCCATTAGTGAAATCTCATTCTTTGTTTGCATTTATATTATGAGTAAAATTCGATTAAACATTTTTTAAAAAGGAACTGTAACGGACTTGCATATCACGTATTTCAAATAATTTGAATACAAGTCTTTTAATTTTAATTTAAACTATAGGAATTATACGCTTTCTCATTTCTAAACAAAACCTTTAGCCTTCAAATATTGAATTAACATAACTTCTCACAGATTCAGTTTGCAAGCAAGGGTTTGGACACGAAAACAATTTAAAGGAGAACAGGCAATGTATAAGTCTGCCTGATATATCCCAACGAAAAATTCGAATTGTCCTTAAGAAAAAAATAAATTTTTAGATGTTTGAGTGAATATTATAAGGTAAAAATGATATTTTTCAAACCTTTGGGCACTTTCTGACAGCCTTTGCTGCATATTGCACACTTTTTGCAAATCCATCACTTTTGAAAAATTTGTGTTGATAGTTTATATTTTGAATGCGAAATGTAAATTCTGAATGAATTATAAGTCTTTGATTTTCTATTATCTGAAAATATCGCATCCTAATAATATGCAATTTGATTATCATTTTATTTAAATTATTTATTTTTAACGACATGAAAAGATATACCAAATAATTTATTTTATTATGTACTTTTAATAAATATTAATTCGACATACCTAACGCAGTGAAATCGAATCTAGCTCAGACAATGTAATAGCCATAGTTATCATTCGTTAAATTCTCAGTGGATTCTGAGAACCATTTTTGAATCACCTGCTTTACATTTACGTACTAATGACATCATTCCCCTATCTTAGTGCACAATATTCTGTGGAACATACAGATATTGGCAGGCTATTTTCAGACATTTCACTAGAAATGAAGGTATTTTGGAATGCATCGCAATTGAGGACAAAAATACTGATGAAAACATGCTATTCCATTATTATTGCTTTTAGATATCATGTCGAGGCTTGAATAAAAATGGCATTTTCTCTGCTCTTTCACTATGAGCATGATTACTTCCCGTTATTCCAATTTTTTAATTCATAATGAATAATTAATTTTTTCCATACAACCTTTTTCAAGATGTAGGTGTACCAAATACACAGAAATTGTAATATTCTTCCTCAAAAGGAATTTTCATTGATACTTCAATGACAGATTATTGCTAAAACAGCTACATAAATAATTTAATTATTGCATGAAAAAACTATTGAAAAGATGATTCGTGCTAATAATATATGAATATTCAAGAATCTGAAATAGAAAATTTTAGTTTATGTGTTCATCACTAATATAGAAGTTTGCAATCATGATGTGAAACATGGTATTTTAAATAACAGTAAATATCTGAAAATTTTTGGTATAAGACTTTCGGTATGACTTTTGTAATTAACTTTGAAGAGTAAGAAAAAATGCTGTACTTTTTACCATAATCCTTTCATATGTATTCTAGATTTTTTTAAAATTCTAATGTATGTTTATGGATATTACAATCAAAGTATTATCGAAATACTTTTGTTGCAGAATCAATATTATCGCTTTGTTAGCTAACTGAAACTTGAAAAGTATACTGTTTCCATTTTTTTGTAGTAAGATATGTTAGTAACTGATATTCATCAGAGGCTTACAATACCACATGAAAAAAAAAATGCTCTAAGACTTCGAAGGCCATGCGAAGGGATTTATTAATAAAAATGTGTAGAAAAAAATATTCATCAACATCTTCTATTTACAAAAAAGATTCATTATGCTCGAAAAACGGTGTATACAAACGAATAATCACTGTCACAGCGGAAATTAAAAATAACATTGAAAGGTACTTAAAGGAAATTGAGTTTTTTTCCCCACCTTCATAGCAAAATGAGAGAGAAATTCGCTAGTTAAAATTCTACGTGAAATTAGATAGTCTCACTCAATAGTAACATTTCTCATTACACAACTGATGTTTTAAGCCTTTAAGCAACTTAACGAAACGAAATTCTCCAAAAATGCAAATATTCCTGATAATGCATGGTTTCAAAATATTAATTATTTGCTAACAATGTTTGAAAATTGTTTCGAGGAACTTTTGACGTTCCCTCCCCACTTCTATGTTCCATTTAAAAAAAGATATAATTGGTAGTTTCTCCCTAGTGGAATCAGTCAGTTCGCACCCATTACATGAGGATCCTACAACTTTAATGCCACATACAAATTATTTATAGAAAAATAAAGGAAGAACAACAAATTTCAATTTAATAAATTTACTTTCGAAAAAAGAATTGTTTCCGTCGCTTCAGAAAGGATAACACCCTGTGAAAAAGCATGCATTTGTTAAGCATTTTTTTAAAAAAAAGAACGATTTAAACGGAAAATGTCGGCTTATTAGTGATTGGAAGAGTGTTCAAAATATAAATATTAAAATATAGCTAGGAAATGAATAATTTTACTTTCATTTCTTTTGTTTTGAAAAGTATCCCTAAAAAGGGAAGGCAAGCGAAGGGTGTTCATTTGATATCTATTTGTATTTCTTATTAATCAGAACTAATATAAAAAAGTAATAAAAATATGAGAATCTAAAAATGTTTCAAATCAGAAAATAACGTTTTATACTTTTAATTAAAAGTAATTATCACTAATTAAAATTTACATTTTTGTTTATGTCTTCATTTAAGCTTTATTTAATCTATAATCAATGTTTTTGGTAAAAATCTTTTTTAATCTGAATTTAGTACGAAAATTGTTTAAACATCAATAATCAGATTTTTTTTGTACATAAAAACTAAAAATAAATAAACTAAAATGGAAGTATTTTTTATATTATTTAAAGTAAATTTTATTTTCTGACGCAAAATTATATTTCAGGATTTACTTTTAGATTTTTACAATTTTTCGACATTTAAAATTTGGTATTATTTTCAGTCGCATAATAAATTTATAGAGTAAAAAGAAAAGCTGTTTTCAAACTTATACTTCAAATAATTTTTTTCAAAATTAAATAATGTTTACTGATTTTATATTTTTATTATTAATGCAAAAATTTTTACAAAAACTTTAAAAAATATTATGCTATGGTTAAACAGCGATGAAAAAACACTATTTCACTATAATGCATTATCATCTTTCGCAAACAAAACATTTTATTTAAACTTTTTTTCCGTGAATCGACTATCGTATAACAAAATACGTTTCTGAAACAATACTTTTTTTTATATATAAGTAAGATTTTTCTGATCCTTTTTTATTTGGATTCATAATTTATGTATAATACTATTTTTATTATGTGAAATTCCTTGCCATAAATATATTGATATCACGGACAAAAAATAAGTGATTGGACAATATTTTTTATAATGTTTTTCTTATTCGTACATTTTATAACAACAGAATACTTAACTATTTAGCAACAAATAATATCCTATGTATAATCGGTAGTCATTGATAAAATTGACTACTATTGATAGCAAATCCTTTTTGTATTGCTTGTTACAAGATGCACGATTGCAATTTGTGAGTCAATTTGTAGTCCTATAACTGAAATAATTTTATTCTGCTGTATATTCTTTATTTATTGAATACATATCTTTATAAGACATTCACGATCTTTCTATCAATTTAAAATTACAAATTAGAATTTTACATAGGCTTTTTTTTATCAAACAACATATGCCAGTGCCATGCAATACGTTTTAAAAATGCAAGTATTGTATAAATATGCTTACATATGAGTTTATTGTCAATAAATCTTCCGATTATATGTTTTATTCAAAGCATTATACTAGCGTTTATTTAGCACGTTTTACGCGAGTCTATTAGATATTGCTGGAACGAATTTTTATTGTGTTTGTCAATTTATCTTTTTATCTGCTGAAGAAAATATATTTTTTTAAAACTTAGCTGCAAAACAATCCACCTTCAGACATGTTAGGACTGAAGGATATTAAATATCAGTACTTTATTTCAATGAACAAAACGTCAATGTACTAGTAGCCAAAATAGTTGAAACGCTTAAGAAAAGATAATGTTTAAGATTTAATTTTAATCTTTTTTTTCTAAATAATAATTATAAAATTAAACTGTCACTGGAATGATTTGTTAAAAATACAATGCAATAAATTTTATGAAAATTCCTTGATTACATTAGAAGTTAAAAAAGACGAAACACTAAGTACAGTAAGAAAGTGAGCAAAAGCTTTCTCACCATTCCAATTAATACTCAAGTTGGCGACATTCATATGTAACATAATGTATATAATTTAGAATAGTGAACTATATTTTTATGGATTGAATTGTTTTTCTTGTTTGATGCTGCAATTTTAATAATATTTTACCAACGAGCAATTGGAATTGATGATATCCAAAACATTATAAAATGTCAAAGCATCAAAATGAACTCATTGGGTCTCGAGAATCACCAAATGAGTGCAGTTGGTTCAATACAACTACAATTCAGTGAAGTGCATTCAGATTGAAAATTGATATGAAATGGGTGTCTACCGAGTTTGGACAAACCTTTCCCAGTAGATCAAAAAGAAGATCAGTTTTTAGTTTTGACTAATTTCTTTTAATAAGATGAAAAGGAAATATTCTTTCATTATTGTTGCAATAGATAAATTATGAGTTTTTATTCAAGGATATAGAAAACTTATGAACAACGAGCATGATTTTTAATTAAACTCTCTGCACCATAATAAAGACGACGTCAATACAATAGAGATTAATTTTCAAAGCTTTACCATGCACAAAAGATGAGAGCCAAAACAATGAAAATTTCGGAGCATGAGTAAAAGAGTGCAAGCCATCATGTGTTTAATATTTTACTTGTGTGTTTAGCTTCGAAATAGGTGACCAGTTTAATGCTTTTTGATGACATCGCATATAATATATGGTAATTTATTCGATTATTTTCTAACAACATTTGACAGATAATAATCTAGGCTAAATTGCTGTAAGAATTACATTTTGATTCTATGAATATATCATTTCTGCCGTATGACTAGATAAAAAGTTGGTATTATGGACATCTGGGGGGAAAACTCCGCAGGTTCGCTGTTTAGGAAAGATTAAGAAACGAAACTAGCTCATGAAATGTCAGATTCTTTTGAAATTAATTTCTTATAACCTCCACAAATGATCTCAAGGATAGGAGTTTCTAAAATAATCGGACAAATTACTGACTTTTACAGAATAACTTTTATGAAATAGCATAACGAATATTCAATAAAGCTACCTTATTAAATTCTGTTTTCTGTTTCCAATTTCTAAATTTTCCAGTTGTTAAATAAGGTTTAAATCAATATTTTACATATTAAAAAAATGCATTCAATTTATATTCCAAATTATGAGGGAAGGTCGAAGTGAGTTGTTTTGGCCTACAAACTCTTAAACACACAATTGACCTACACACTACTGGTTTCTAGCCATAGGACCAGTCATTCAACCATTCATTCATTTAAAATGGAGAATTCTAGATATGTAACAAACTGAAAAGTGCTTTTTTTTTTTTCTTATTTAAATCATTGGAAGATCATATGCGAGTTCCATGCCTATAGATAGTGTTATCATCGTTTCTTGTTGCTTCTCATTAAGGAAAAGGTTAGTAATTCACTTAGATATATAATTAAACTTTTCTAAATATAATTAGAAAAAAAATCGGAACAAATCTATTCTCAAGGAAAGTGAAACCCTAATTATTAAGTAATACATTTTTTACTCTAAATCATATATAGAAGAAAAATTCTTTTGGTAAGATAGTTGAACACAGGGAAAGATTATTAGATTACTAAGAACTTCATTTGTTAAGCCAACATTTTTTTCATAAAATTCATATATTTTGAAAAAAAAAAACGCTAAAGACTTAAAGAAATATATTTATTTAATATAGATTTTTTTCTCAATAAATTGAATAAATAAATGGATTTCATAAATTTTCTCAGAAAATTGTGTAACTAAATCAAATCCAAGTGTTTACGGTGTAAAGATGGTAATTAGGAAGAAAGCAATTAAAACTAACTTCGATCAAACGAACCTACAAGAACTTAGAAGCTGCTAAAAGGCTAGAAGACTAATAATTGAATTGAGTGAACCATTCTTATCATTAACGAAGAGTATTCTGCAAAATTAATGAACACTCTCTTCCTAATTTTAATAAATGAACATTCAAAGCCATTTCTCATCTTTTTAAAAGTTTATTCTAATCCTTAAAAGTATCTGCTAAGTAATTAATAGGATTTGCTCATTCTCTTTAGATTTGAGAAGCTCATGTTACTCAAAAAAGTCTTTAAAAAGATTTCATTTCCCAACTCCTAATAGTAAATACTGCTATAAAAATTATGACCATGATAAAATAAATGAGATTTTCTTCAAATGTCTGTGTAAATACATATTACAACATGATTACTTTTTTTGACTTCAGCGAAGTCTGGTTAAAATGTGGGATTTCAGTTATTTAATTTTTTTAATTATGGGATGAAAGAGAATATAATTGAGAATATAAGCTGGAAATTAAATGAAGTCTTTTTTTTCCTCTGAAGTGTCCGACACTTGAACTATAGCAAACAGGAAAGTTAGGATACTCTTGTCGGACAATTGGATTAATTACTTTGAAATCGGTACATTTTATGAAGGTAATCACTTTATATTTGCAAAGAATACATAGGTTTTGCTTGCATTTATTGAATGAAATTATCCATGCTGATGTTTAATATTAATTGGAATTGATTTTATGATCTCTCAATTGTTTGGAATTTGATATGGTAGCTCCATGTACATTTTGACATGAAGCTACGAAATATGGCAAAAATACATTGTGTCGGATATAAAAATGCCCCTTTAAACAATTAAAAAAATCTTAGATTAAATATCTTATAAATTTACAAGAATTAATAATAGATGAAAATGATTTTTACATCGTTTTAAAATTCTCTCTGTTAAATGAAATCAATTTATCAATTTTTTACTATCGTTAAACATATTTTTATGCATAATTTGAAATAATAACTTTCATTATTACTGAGAAATTTAAACAATTTTTATTATTTCAACAAAATTTCAATCAATCAAGTTTTTTTTTTCCATTCTTGAAAGAGAACGAGTTTTAAGAATGTTTATACCTACAGTTTATTTTGCCAAATTTATGTCTAGAATTTATAACCAAAGCCCTTTAAGGTAAAATCTGAAGATTACTATCTATATATTGACAGTGCATTTGTTCTTTAATTTTTACATCAGCATATTTCAATCTAATCTGTTATTGAATGTGTTCATACAATAAAATTGAAATTCGCCTTGATGTTTCAATGTTAGAATCGGTTTTTCCTTTTACTTAAGGATTGAGGAACAGGAGGCTTCATGTATGTAATAAATATAGCGCAATAAATATATTTATTAAATATAATTTTTAAGGGATCATGTAAAGTCTCAAGGAGGCTCGTGAACATAAAGAATATAATTTTATATAATAAATGATATAAAAATTATTAGGTTTTAAATCTCTCAGCTTTAAAAATACCAATGAATTATACTATATATTTTAACTATGAATATCATTAAGCATAAAATGTTTAAATGAAATTAAATGTAAACATTATTACCCGAGAATCAGCTTATCACTAAAAATTGCTAATATTAAATATAATACTTAAAATATTTTCATGTTCATCAAAATATTTAATTTATACTGTTTTAAATATTCAATCAAATTCATCAATATATTTTATGCAATGTCTATCAAATGTTTATTATATATTGTACATTATATGTATTGTTTATATAAATATATTATTTTATATATAAAATAATATATTTATTATATATATTATTTTGTATATAAAACAATATACATTTGAAAGCTAATGCATGTAATTTTATATAAATTTAATGCATATTTCATTTTTTTAAAGTATAACTATCGTTGCACTGATGAAATTCATATTAAATTACAATGGGGCAATTTTAAATAACAAAAAGTATTATCTTAAGTATAAAGATACAGACATACTTCTTTTATAGAATATAATAGTCAAATTTTATCTTCTGTATCTATCTTTTAAGAAATAAATTTTTTTTCAGTTCATTGTAATCCATGAATTTACTGTTTTTTTTATCTTTGTTTTCCGAGATTCACGTTAATCATATTTTAATATCTTAAGAGAATTTTATGATTAAACAATTTTGGAATAACTTTAAAAGCTTCAAACATGATTGAAGAAATGTAGAACACACACACACACACACAAAGAGACAAAACTGTCTTCGACGAATCTGATATTTTTGGAAAGAAAATAGAAAAATTTGAAATGAATACATATTTTTCATTTCTCAATAATACATTTTTTTTACATTTTTTTTTAATTTCTCAAATGTACTTTCTAGATTTGTTCTGATACATAATTTTATAAACAACCTTTTCCATTGATATTCAGTTTGTTTCATTTAATGCTAGGAACGGCGTAAGAATTTTTGTTCTTGATATGGTTCTTAAACTATCCAACTTAAATTGTTTGAAAACTTTTCAACCTTTACAATAGGGAGGATTTAAAATGGGCAGTCTTAACTTCACATAATTATTCTTCAGATTTTTAACAAATAGATCAACTGAATTTCCTGAATTCATTTATTTTGAATGGGCAGCCTATATAGAAGCTTTAGTGAGTAAGTGTAGCATAAGTGTCCATATTTTATTTTTTTTATATTTGTTCGGTAAAGCTACAAGATGGTAAAAAGAAAAAAATCTTTTGTCACTATCTTGAAATCGAATCTTGGGTCAAAAATAACAAAATGCCAAAGTGATTTTTTTTATATAATTATATTTTTACCTTTTCTTAATGACATTTACAATGTTAAAATATTTTGTTTAATTATAATTCTTTTCAGTTTTATAATTTTAGATTTTTGTTTTTAGTGTTATTAATTAATGGTATGAAATCTCAGATATTCTGAAAAATACCCTGCTAATAAAAACTTACTTATGAATTGCAAGTTAAACGAATCCGTAGGTCTTTTCCTTGTATCGAAAGCGACTTTAAATAGTCATTATTTATCTACGTTAAATGACTATAATAGACATCTGTTTAAGAATTATGTTATTTCTCGTAGAAACAAACACTTTGTAACTGTTACTTGCTACGGAAAAAGAGACGGGTCATTTTTTTGAGAAACGATTATTTCAAATAGATGGCAATGGAATCGTTATTGTATTCTGTGCCTGGATTTCCATTATTTCAATTTCAAATTTATATTTTCAATCTATTTATTACCCGCTTGTTATAAATTTTCAATCAGACTTTGTACAACGCGATTGTAAATATTTTTAAAGTGTGAAATGGCAACGCATGATTTTCACATCAGACGAATTCCATTTTAAAGCGTGCGTGATTCAAAACTAAATCCTCCCGAGGAGTGCTTTTGTTGTTGGCATCTTCAACAAAGCTTTATCACGAAGTACATTTTACTGAGCGCACGAAATACAATTTTAGGAAAAGTCACGAGACCATTGCCAGATTTGACGTACGTGATTTGGAGCGTGATTTAATTGTGAATGCTGAAAGGAAATCTTCGAATTAGAGAAGCAGTAAAATTTTGGATGAAACCACCAACCAGAAGGAGAAGAGGAGGAGAGGAAAAATGATCATTTATATAAATAGAGCAATAAATTATTTATAAATAATTCTTATAAAAGAAATGTTGCGAATCTTACATTTTATGAAATAGAGATCGCTTGCAGAAATAAAATGTAGATTATATTATGAATATTTTGTATTGAACATTCAGTTCATAATCTTACATACAACAATGACAGTAAACTAAAAAAATATACAACAATAGTTACGCAATATTAATTTTGGGAGTGAATTTAGCATTTTAGAATCTATATTGTTATTCTTGGCGAGTTATTTAGCAATTAATCCCTGCGTGCTGTTAATAGTATCCAAAAATCAAATTTATGCTTTTGACACGATTTTCTCAAACAAAAATTTGACATAAAACTGCACTTGTAGTCACAAATTGTGATAACAAATTTGATATATTTAAGTCACTGCGTTTTTTTAATCATCGCATTTATTTATTTTTTAAAGTACAAACCGACAAACAGTCACCCTGTATTTGGATTAAAATGTGATAGGTGTCTGTCTACATTATAGAAATCTGCGTACCGAATCTTATTTATCTAGCTCTCTTCGTTTTGCAGATATCGTTAACATATATTCGAACAGGTGGACGGATGGGCTTTCTATTAACATTTTATTAAATTTTGATATAAATCTGCAAATTTGAAGTGAAAACCTTAAATGAAATTTCATGCTAGTTAGTATATAGTCTTGTTGAAATTTTTTTTTTGAATTATCCTTGTCATAGATAGACACACTTTTTTCAAAAATGTGTCTTTCAAAAGGGAGGTTTAAGCGGGGAGATTCGAAAAAATTTCGAGTTCGAATTTTTCGAAGATTACCAAACTTTTTCTATACTACGTATACGAGAAAGTAAGAATTTTTTTTTAATAAAATAAAAAAATGAGTAGCCATGACTGAAAAACATTAAACCGAAATAAAAACTTTTGCAACAATATCCGAACACTTGTTGAAATGGTGGAATTTGCTTATAATTTTCACATCTTTCAGAGAGTTTCGAAGGTACATCATAATATCAAACACCCGATTATGTTTTGACCTTGAAATCATTGTTTTAAAATGGTCTGTGGAATCCATATTTATTTTGGCAATACTATAATGTCTTAAACAAATTTTATGTTGCAATAATTAGTTGCCAAATTAAAAAGTAAATTTATTCATAAAAGTAGCCTTGGTTTAAGCAGATCTCTAAAATAGAAACATTACATAATATGCTATTTCTATATTTGCAATTTATTTTAATATCTGTTTAACTAAACGTACGGCTTATGAAAGCAGGTAAGAAACCCCTGTAAGTAATAATTTAGAACATAATTTGTTAAGGATTTTCTTTTACAATTAAATATTTGATATATATAATGCGAAGTGAAGTTATTTATGAATAGGATGAAGATAAATTTTTTTTCCCAAATATCTATTTAACAACATTTAGCAGGACCAATGATTACATAAATATACATTGACTTTCACTTGTTATATATATTCTGAACTGAGCAAAGGTCTTAAGAAATTCACAATCCAAAAGATACTCCGTTTAAAAAAAATCTTAATGCTATATCACAGAGAAGATACATCTCAAAAAGGAGAAGTAACAATTTCATCCAAAAGGAGAAAAGCTTGCTTTCAAAAGATCGAATCCGGGTTTCTCTTTCGAAAGTATAGGAAGATTTAGAAGTCGGGAAAACTTTAAAAATAAATAAATCATAAATTGATCAACAAAAAAAAATCCTACTTTCTAAGAAAAGATGGATGTGAAGCCGTAGTTTTAGTCTCAGAAATGTCAGTATAGTTTAAAATATCTACTTCCTGGCAACAGTGCAGTTTGCAAAACTATTTTTTAAAAAAAAAAGACTAAAAGAGCAGCTGAAATTTTTTATTACCTTTTTGTATTCAAGAGAACAGTTAGTAGAGAACGACGCATACTTTTCACAACTTTTTAAAATGATTACAATATGACTATTTATTTAAACATATTTACGTCCTGGTTTTCCAGCAAACTGTTGAAATGCACCTTTCAATTTTGAACCCTAATCACATGATGAGGACAACACATTAGCTAGCATTCTTTTTTAAACCTCCATTCCAAAACAAAGGAAGGACATATATAGATACGATAGATTCAAAGTGCAACAGCTTCTCTAACATTAGTTCTTCGCTGGAATCGGGTTTCGAACCTGAAACCTTCCAGCCTGAAGCTGATACCTTATTACCATAGCCTGTAGATGGGAAATGTATTCCAATGAACGACGTATGCATGTTTCCAAAGGCAAATAGCGTATATAGTAAGGAAGAAAGAGAAACAATCGCATATTTTTAATGGCTGATATATGTCCGAAATTTAACGATGCTCTCTTCTATATGTTTTTTTCCACAAAAAACTCCAGATCTGACAACATGCTAGTTTTAAAAGCTTGATGCGAGAAATACGAGTCTATCTCAGCAATTTAAAGCAATTTATATCATTGAAAACAATCATCCGCCATTTGATTAATTAAATACTCATGACGATTTGTAGACGTAATCGTTTGTTAAATTCCTTATATTTAGTTTAGTTATACTAATGTACAGTTTCAAAGCAGCATTAGGATGAATTGAGGATGGACCTCAAAATTTTGAGCAGCGGTCAGATGAAGAGGACGACACATCCCTTTCTCAAAATTTCCGTATCACAACCATAGAATAACAGTGGCCCACAATGTCAGATTTAGTGTGCCCCATATACGCTTACTCGGCGGCTCTTCAGTGGATTCGAAATTCGAACCCGAAACCTTAAAAGAAGGCCACCGCGGTTCACTAATTTTTTTAAGAAAATGATACTATCGCTTTAATCAGCAATTGAAAATTAGTACTTGCCAATTCGATAAGGGTTATGGTTAGATAAAATATTTAATTATTCGTGCTTTAAGCCTAAATTATGCATGCAATACGTATGTCGTAGTGGTTCCAGCGAATTATTCGGAGTTAATCATTTGAAAAATGTAAACTGTCCGTGAGCTGAATGAAGATCTCAATTCCGCAAAATATTTCGGAAAACTCATTGTTTAACATTTAACATTGCTATCTAGTAGTATTGATTTTAAGTTGAACAGAGGCTGAGATTTCGTTTCTTGTCAATTCTGGATTCATTGAAGATTTAAAAAAAATATTTTATGACCAATATCAAATTTGTGAGATCAAAGCCTAAATTATCCCTAAAATAGTGCCAATGGACATAAAATTTTCTAATAATTTTCTTTTTCTTTCTGATGTTCTTTTTATTACGTTCTTTTAAAAAATTATGAAAGGATTTTCATTTCATTGAATATAAAATTAATTCAAATATCTTAATGATAAAAATATATTTCGGATAGAAAATAATTTGCAAGATAAAGCTATTAATGAAAAAAATAGGACTTTAAGCCCAACTTCTGTAATATTCACACAATAAATCTATTTTTATATTTTTTGACATTATAACGATAAAAATATGGGAAATAATAAAATGCTTAAAAATCAAGGATATATTTTTTAAAAAATGCATTAGAAGAATAAAAAGATGAATTTTAAAAATTTTCTACTTTTTACTCTATAATACATTATTGATTGTTATAAATTGGATAGAATTTTTAAATGTTTTTATCAAAAATTTTCAACCGAGTGGCCTCTAGTTCATTATCAATATTTTACTATACTTATAATAATGCGTCAGACAATTAACCGGAATAATATTTAGTATCTATCCCACGTTCCTCCCCTATTATACGTAAAGACTTATAAATATTTCAGTTATAAATTTAACAACCGCCAAATGATTGTGTAATTTTTAAAGTACTGACAATTATAATATTTTGGAGTTTTAATTATTATATTTTTATTTCAATTATTTTTAAATCGATGCAAATAAATGAAAAACAAGTCGATGAAAATGCGTTTATCTTCTTAGAATTCTTAGATTTAAACGAGTGACGAAATTTCTTGATGTACATATTATAAAGGGGACCCTAATGTCACTGCATTAAGATATTGATTATCATTTTACATTTTTTTTCAATACGAAATTTTCTCTTCAAGAATTTTCTTGATACAACGATCACAGAACTAAGCATAATTTATCAACGTCAATAAGAATGTTCCCATACTGATTTTTTTCCAGTCTTTTCATTTATTTTCCTGTCAACGAATATGTCACAATGTAGATACTTGTACAACTATCTCAATTTAATATTTGAACAACCATTTAAATGACAAATTACATCCGAATCGAAAAATTTATTCTCTTCTGCAACGCTGTCATTATCGTTGAATGTATTTCCCAAGAAATACCTTAATATTTATTTTTGAATTTCCTCTCTCTAGATCGAATTAAAAGATACATTAACCCACTTTTTATCCGGAATTTTTGAAAATGAGATCCTCAGTTAATTAGTTTTCGCTTTAAAAGTGACATTCTGATTAACCTTGAGGTATTTTCCTCAGATTTTAATTGCTATAATTTTATCAATTTTATCTTTTTAAAACGTTTTTTCGTAGAAATTAAAGGAATTTGTCCCAAGATGTTCGATCTTATTTAATTAGATTTTAAAGAAATAATTATTTGATTAAAACAAAAGTCAACATATGCGTTACGTAAGAAGGAGTATAGAGAAAAGACGAGTTAAATTTCTCTTCTGAAATAAAATTCGTATGCTAATAAAATATGTTAAATGTAAACATTATCTGAAATTAATCGACAGATTTTAATCAATCTCCTGGAGACAAAAAAAAAAATGTTAGAATTCCGTTTGAAACATTCGAAATTGATGGAAAATTCGAAATTCTTTATTTTTTACTTCTAATTAATAGCCTTATGAATATCAAATGAAAAAATATTAGCTAGTTGATTGAATAGAAAGTTATTGATTAATCTTGATTTTAAATAGAAAAAAAAATATACCAAACCTGTAGGAAACCGTACTTGATTTAATTAGATACAATCTGCCTTATCTGTATTGAATAACTCGATGAGAATATAAAATGGTTATTTTATTAGCTACATAAATGCAGAAATACGTGGTTTAGAGATACCATGCAGAATATTTATATAGTTATATCATAACAGGAGTGGTTCCATATTCTTAAAATGAAATTATAGCATTCCACGATTCTTAGGCACTATTTTTATGTGTTTATTTAAAAATAAAATGCGTATTAATCCTATTTTTTCCTTTTATTCCATTTACTCCTAATTCAATAGTTTGATTTCATTTTTAATAGATTCAAATTCTTGTGCACTTAAGAAATATTTTGTTACAATCTTAAAAGGCGATTTTATGCTAACATGGCTATGAAAGGTTAATTTAAAAGTTGTTATAGTGAATTAGGTGTGAACGCTCGATTTTTCATTGTATTTTAATGCAAGTATTGTATTTAATGTATTAAGCCGAATTTAAGCATTTTAGTTTTACGGAAAGAAGTTGTAACACTTATCCTTATAGTGTATATAATTATTTAAAAAATTATTCTAAAATGTTGTTTAAAAACGTTAATAGATAGCGTCGAAAATAGCTCGAATAATATTTTTACAATACTATATAATTTTATCAGAAGGATCATCTCTCCCACGCATTGAAACTACTTTCATTAATGAAAGGGATCAACAATAGTAATCATTTTGTCACGAGAAATGTTATAACAACTATGTTGTTCTTAAGAAACTTGTTCTCATTCGAACGCATGCGAGAATATCGATATTAGTTGCATCAATTTTCCTTTTGCGGAAAATACTTCTTTAGACAAACATTTTAATCAATATAACATTAACCACAATAGAATCAAATCAATAAACATTTTGATAAAAAACACTTACCAGGAAAATTCAAATCAATATCCAAAAAAAAAAAAAAAAGAGTCCTTGTAAATCAAAATCAAAAAAAGTAATCCACTGCAAGTTTTGGCAAGAATGTAGAAAAGAAAAGTCCACAGATCCTTAATGTTTCTTTCTTGGTCAAAGTTCAAAGATATATGTTGAAAATTAAAAAAATAGGAATAATCCAGTATGAAGTCCAAACGGAGGCATCAAATATTTAAAAAAATAAAACTAGTTACTAGTCCAAAGGGCGCATTCGTTGATCAGAAATTGCACACAATTACCCATGATTAATGAGCTTAATTAGCAATAAGCAAACTATTTCCGGTGTAAAGGCTCTGCAAATATAATATATTAATATCGGAACATACTGGTTCAAATCAGATTATGAGATGCTCTTAGAGATACAGTTACAGCCTCATCCAGCGGATAACTAATTTGGAAATTTTTATCATTATTTTTTTGTCCTTATTGAATTTTAAAATAAATTAAATTGATCCATCACATTTTTTTTGTTCTTTCACCCAATTTCAAAAAACTCCTTGCCAGTTTCAAAGAGTTGGTTGAAAAATAAAATGGTCCAAATTCGGATTAGAATGGTTCAAATTGGTAAAGATTCGAACCCAAATGCTCGATGTTCGACTGAAAAGAGTCCTGGTATACGGATACAAGAGTTTTTAGGAACAAGTGGAAAAAGGTACGCAGAACAGCGGCTGCTTTTAGCAACGATGGTTTGCAGGGATTCTGTGTTTGAATGACAGATTTTGTCGAAACATTTGCATATTGATATCTTTTGAAACAATCTATTTTTCTTATTTTTCAAAAATAAACTGATTTTGAAACTTGAAGACTTGAGCAGAAAATTAATCAGCCTTTTCAAATTTGCCATATGTATTTTAAAGAGATTAATATTTAATTAAACGAAATCTGTAAACTTGGTCTCACTGACAAAGCCATCAGCATAAAAAAAGATTTCACGAACAAATGTAAAACTATCTAAGGAATAAGCATATTTAGTTCTCTTTTGAAGAGATACGTGGTCTATATTTGGAAGGAATTTGAAATTTTGAACCATGATCAAATGTAGAGGATGAGCTTGCACTGTTGCTATGCTCTATCCCAGCTGAAATACATGTCACCACTATAGATTTAACATACACCAATTTTTCTTACAAAGTGTTTTGACGGAATAAACTTTTGAACCTAGAATTCACTCATTGCTAACGCAGTCGAAGCTTTCCAGCGAACTGATACAGTCGGAAATTAATCGAAAAATTAAACAGCGAGAAATAATTGAGATTTTCGTATAATTAGGAGTAATATTAAAATTTATTTTAAGCATTCCGTATTAAGATAAGGTTCCGTATTTAAGATAGATTTTATTTGACAGATGGTATTCTATGTGAATTCGATTAAGTTAAATGTTTGCATTTTGCGAGATTTTTAAATTGCTAAATAAATATTCCGAATCATCTTTTTAATTTCACGTCTACTGTGTCAAAGAGGTGCAACAAAAAGTACAAACAATTTTTGAAAAAAATTGGAGATTGAAATGGTTAAAAAGGACACAAATGGATAGAAACAGTTTTAAGTAAAACTGTAAACACTCACTCACACACACACACACTGCTTTGTCGTTGAAAGAAATCTTCAAAATTTTCCCATTTTTTAATATTATTTTTGCTAATGATTACAAAGAGGTTCAATTAAGAAGAAATTCAAAAATAAATTCTAAAAAATGCGCTGTCATAATATTTAGATAATAGGCCGACTTTTAAATAGTAAAAGAAAGATTAATCACCAAGCTATTCAGTAATGAATTGTTAGATTCACAAATGAGAACCAAAACTTTTAAGCCGGCATTCTGGCATAGGGGTCTTCCCCGTGATCTAGGTGTTCCGGGTTCGAGTTCCGGTTTGGGCATGGTTGTTCTTCTGTTTTCTATCTATGAGGTGTGTGAAGGCGCCCCCCTGCCGTCAAAAGGGGTTGTACAAGCAAATGTGACACATGAAGTAGCTAAGTCGTACTCTTGGCCCTAGTTGGCGTTACTGGAAAAAATAAGAGACGCTCTATCGGCTGTCAAATGTCAAATGGACTGTTATCTGTCACTAAAAATGGATCCTGACATCTAGAATCCAAACATATCTTAATATAATCAAATATATTTAATTTTTTCACACTGAATAATGGAAGATTTGAAATAATAATAAAAAAATATTATATTGATGTGCAGTCTCCAAAAAGGGATTCCTCTAAATCATTCCAGTAATAGAAAGCATGTTGGAGTCGTTGTATAAATAAAGAATTTTTTAGAAATTATTGATTCATTTTAAAAACTCCATTTTTTGGGTCAGACTATGTATATGCATTTATTTGAGAATATTATTAATATAATATTTGTAATCACTGTTTATAGAAAATAATGTAGTTTCGCCTTTTTTATTTGGTAAAATTTGCTGGTAAAACGATAATAAGTGTTTTCCAATTAGAATTTAATAGTCTGTCTTGTTTTGTGTGATACAGAACATTCATAGCCCTTAAGGTTAAAAAAAAACATTGATCGTAAATAATCAAACACAACCTATGAAAGATCAAAAATATAAAAAAGAAATCTATGCATTCTGTGGCAAAATCAAAAATTTATATTTACTTTAAGCAGATAATTTTCAACTATAACTATATTATTACACTGTTTAATTTAGAAGCGTTTTTGTGATGTGTATTGCAGATACGAATTGTTATCAACTAGTGGATTTCAACCGCATTTCATTTTAATATATTTTATACTACGAGTGACGATATGTTACTTTCAGTGAGAAGAAAAAAATTCACTGAAGCCAATAATAATAAGGATGACGATGTTACTCTCTTCCTTTCCATGTTTTATATTCGGACCCAAAATATAAACATAGGGGTATATACTAAATTTATTAAGATATCATAAACATGCAATAAAATATGATTTTATTGCAATTTCATATACATCAAGGACATGCAGAAGAATAGAGTGATCCGTAGTTGATTAATACAGAGAGAGGAGGAATGGTGATCACTTGGCTGGAAACATATCGACATGCAGACTCCTGAGGGGGATGCCCGTCGTCTGTTTGACGGAGCAGGAGGAAAGGACGAGGGTGGTTGTGCGGAAGGAGCTGTGGTCGCTGTTGTTCTTCATGCGTCTTCCCATGGTGCGGGGACGGATGGCGCAACAGCAGAACAAGAGCTGTTTTAAATCCGTCTGTGGAAGAAATGGAACACAAATATTGCATAAAATTCTCAAAATTGGAAAAAGATTTGCTTTAATAGTTCACGAAGCAGGAATTGTTTCATTTGTGATAAAAAAATTAACAATTTCTGCATTTCTTTTTTGAAACAAGGTTCATATAAAAAAATATTTAACCCTTCAACACACGCAACCATTTATTGAACATTGTCTCAAACGAAGTGTTATTTTGATTTCAAATAATGAGGCACTTACTCTTATAATATTGGCTATTTGAATAAAAATAAAATATGATTTGAATATGCGAGTATTTTTTTCATGCAAATATGTTCTATTTAAACTACAAACGATATTTTTAATAAGAGAAACCAAAATTGCAATTAGCCCCTTTTTTTCTACACCTTTTCTGTATTCATTTCCTTTATTTTCCATTTCATTAAATGTAATATATATTCTTTTTAATGTAAGTGGGTTTTTTTCTGTGTAAAAATATTGAAAGAATATGAAAATCTATATTTTACATATCATTTACATTTGAAAGCTTTTTGGAAAAAGAAATTTAAACACCAAACTTTGAAAATTAGTAATTTTTATTTTTATATATATATTCAAAAATTACTTTTATCATTCCTTATTCAGAATAAAATGAGCTTTTAGCATACATTTCAAGACAATTTATTCGTATAATAAGAGAATGAATCTTATATAAGGATTTAATACTTTTTTATGTACAGGAAAAGATTCGATCAGATTTCTTTAAAATATTCAAATTTTGCGTTTTTTTTCTAATTCTATAACATGATTACTTTTCAAAATTTCTGTAATATTTCACAAATCTGACCGTCTGAATCATTTCGTCTGTAGATAGGAATAATTACGAGAAGATATCTGAATTTTTGTCGCTCATGTTCGCAACTCTCTCATAGCCATAACATTAAAAAAAAAATTAAAACGCTAGTACATGCTGGGATCATCTTGACACCAACTCTCCTGTAAAAAATTGGTTACATCGTTTCATTGATTTATGTTGTTTTATTCTTCTCCTTCTTCTTCTAGCTTCATGAAAATATAGGAAATCACAGGTTTTAACCTTTTTAAATTCCGAAAATTTTTAAACAAAAGAGAAAAGATGGGTCTTAAAATCCCTGTGAGTGTGCTGCTGGGTTAAAGAACTGAGATGTTTCTAACAGCAAAAATTGAAAAAAATTTGAATAGCAAAGAAAGTGAATATTTTTTAAAAGTAAAAATTATATATGGTTCGAAATGTAGTATTTATAAAAATAATAAGCTGTTTAATATTGAAAAAAGCTTTAAAATATTTATTTATTATTATTTTAATAGCAAATCGAAAGTGTATTATAATGCAATAATCTTCATGGCCATAAATTCATATGTTAAGAAAAAAATATTTAATTAAATCACTCCACCATTAGAATAATATATGAGTAATGGTTCAGTAATATTAAATGAACTTTCATTTTTTCACAAATAATTATTTTTCAAAAAAAAAAATTGACTATCACGCGATTTCCAATCAATCCAAAAATATACATAACACTTTCATTATATATATCTTTATAAAAATATATTACCTAGGGAGAAATAGCCTAATTGATGAATAATTCTTGACACTTTTGTTGTATAAGATTTCAGACAGTTGCAATATAATGTAATTTTAATGATCTGTCAAAATTTGTATAATTCATGATTTGATAAAAAGGGGAAAAAAACTCTTTATGGCATGCGTTCTTATCATTACATTTCTTGAGATTAATTTATCAATTCTCAGTTTTCAAATCTCTACGTATTATATCTCTTGGTAATCAGTGGAAAATGACCCTTATTTTAAAGGAATAAAATTATATA
>JAPMOR010011801.1:0-24818 GCA_026543865.1 Argiope aurantia
GACAAATTCTTCTGACGTCACGAGAACATTGTTAATTATGAGATCATTTTGCTTCCAAACGGAATGTTAATATAATTAAAATTTATTCTTATTAACAAAGTGCAATAGCTTAAAAGCCTTGGATATACAGAAGCACATTTTCATGCTTATATTCAACAATTTGGAACTAAAAAGATTAATAAAAACCAACTTCATGACATTTAAATGTCGCAATTCATATATTCCTTTATTTATGCTTTTTAAATCTTCGTCACTTTTATTCTTTATCACAAAACTGAATTCCGCAAATGGAAACCAGCGGAAGCAGTGTTCCTAAAAAACTTTCCCGCATACTTTGTAATAAAGGTGAATTTGTGCTTTAGGCATTTTTCCCCAGCCGATTCGAATCAAAATTTGACACAGAACTATAATTACGGTTTAAAAAAAAGCCATATCAAATTTGATATATTTAAGTTATTGCATTATCGCGCTTGTATGCTTCTGAAAGTACCGACCGATAGACGTTCAACCCCTCGCAGGATTTGATTCAAAATTTGATAAGGATCTACAATACAGATGTTAAATCTGTGTAACGAATTTTATCCATCTGGTTCTCTTCATTTGTAGTTATCGTATTTACTTATATTCGAAAGGCCGGGATAGCCTGGTTGGTAGGGCGTTGGATTCGTATCCCTTGGGTTGCTAGTTCGAACCCCGCCAGCCGAAGACTCTCCGTGCCTGTGGTGGATGGCGCACGTATAAATCTGTTGTGGTCACAAAGTCCTTCATGTCGAGAGTAATTCCACTGGGGGTACTGGATCAGGTCTAAATTATTATCCGTGGATAAGTGAATGGAATGCATGAATGAAGTCCGGTCCATGAAACGGGTTGTGACGTGTGTGTAGCTAAGTCGTACTCTTGGCCCTAGATGGCGCTGCTTTAGAAACAAGAGACTCACCCTTGGCTTAAAATCACTGACTTCTAATGTCAGTGGGCTTGTCTATGACAAGTGCCATTAGAAACAACAACTTATATTCGAACAGTCGAATAGATAAACGTCCTTTGATTCAAGTTAATTCAGACAGGAATCTTCAAATTTAGTGCAAAAGATCACACACCACGTTTCACCCGTTCTCGCTCGAGTTATCTTTATCATAGATAGACAGACAGACCTTTTCCTCAAATGTGTTTTTGAACTCAGGGTGGTTTGAAACGTGAAGATTTGTCAAAATTTAACTTCGAATTTTTTTGACGATTGACACATTGACTTCCCTGGGGATCACCGGTGATTGGCGGGCACATATAAATTGCATTGTACAAAATTGGCGCAGTAGTCAATATGTTAAAATACTTTCTTTATATTTACTTCATATACAAAAAAGTAAAGGAAGTCCCTCATTATCAAAAACGCTGATTCTAACGAAAGCCTAATAATTAATACAAAATGCGGCTGCTAATAAAACGTATAGAGCTGATTTTCGATTGTTTGTTTTAAAGAGAATGCAAGCTCATCTCAGTCACTACATGCAATGATATAAGAGTCAATGACACCCAGAAGCATGAATTATGCTATTATTAAGTAAATAAACAATATAGCATCATGGCATTTTTAAATTCAGTTACATAGCTTTTCTTTACTTTCCTTATTACCAATCCCCGTATAATGTAACAAAAACGTCTTAGATATTTTTGGAGAAGAGAGTAAAGTTGCACCAGAAGATCATACAACTCCAAGAGTGCTCTGAGTCTAAAAAGTTTGAAAACCACAGATTTATTGTACTCAATACGTTGTAATATTTTCGCCTCCTCATTATAATTTCTTCCCAATGTCCGTATTTTATTTTCCCATCAGCGTTATTGAGCTCTTTCGCAAAATGGAGTCCATTGAATAATTTACGAGTTGTCTCACTATTTGAGAAAATTATTAGGAGTCTTTCAAAGTACCCTCAAATATCTGTACGAGAAAAGTTTTATTGTGTTATTATAATTTCTTTCTAAACTCCTGTAAAAATTTATCTTCAAACGTCTACTGAATTCGAAACAGTTTGAGTAGATTAGGAGAAACTATCTCTTTAAAGTTGTAATAAAAAAAGAATATGATTGTCATGATTTATTTCATTTTATTAATGGTAAGCCACAAAATTGGGATAGTTTTACTGATTTTAAATAAGCCTTAAAATCTTTCTTATGTTATAACGATGTTAAGATAAAATGCTTTTCAGTTGAAAGATAACAGAAATAAAGAAATTAAATTTGTATCGGGTTTTCTTTAAATATTTGAATTTTATAGATGTTTTATTTTTTCTTAATTCGGTTACAGTTGAAATACGAGTGTAGGTAAGATTATTTCAACGCTTCAATTTCCTAAACGAAAGTAAATCAGATCACAACAGAAACTTAACGTTTCCTTTCAATCTTATTATCTGTTATTGAAGTGATTAAACCCAAAATGCCTTTTGTTAACATCTCAATATTATAATAGTGACATTAGGAAAAATTTATTACTTTCTAATGTAACAGTAAGATTTTAAGCCTATAAATATGATAATGATTTTCTAATGTTACTGAACACAGGTCAGACGAGATATAGGATAAAATATTTTGAAATATTTCTTCGAATCGCAATTTAAAAGATCTTAAAAACGATCAGCACTGAAGTCTTTCGAATTATATTTTTGTGCTAATGTGTTTAAATGGCGAAATTCATTCAATGCATCGCTTGTGGCTGTCGTTAATACGCCATTTTGTCTTGGGTCTGGGTTTATTCCTATTCATTTCGATATTAAAATTCTACATAGGAACGTAAGAATTTGATAGGAGGATTAAAAAATAAATGGAATAAAAAATAAATTTCTATAGGTATAACGTTAATACAAGTTAGAAACATAAGTAGAGTTATAAAAGTAATACAAGTTAATACTGTATGACTGTACTTAATATCAAATTTTTTTGTGTGGTTACACTATTTGTTTTAATCATAAGTTTTGCTCAGCAGTTGTTTTTTTTTAAGTCAGAGTTTAATATGATTTTGTCTGATTGAATTGATTTATTCAGGAGTCATGCAATTAATTAGTTTTTGTAACAAGCATGACAGTATGCGACAGATGGAATTGAATTTCTTCTGTAAACATTCATGATGAAGAACAGATGCGCAAAAAAGTCTCTTTTCCTCTGCAACAAAAAGGAATAAAAAGAACCAAATCTAAGTTAACGTTCGAAAATTGCAAGGGCGTTTAAATGACACGACTCGGAGCTCTTTCTCTATTACTCCAAATTAGGTCTTGCTTTGTATTTTTAGATTTGAGTATCCTAAGTCGTCGCATGAACTGATATGGCGTATTGAGCAATGCGTTTTTATTACGAGAATTTTTTAAATCAGATTTTTTCTTTCATCTGCGCGAGTTGCACATTTTCAAGTTTTTTAATGAATTTCTTCAAAAAGTTTGGCCTTTGGATATGAATTTCAAGTTTATAAAAGAATGTAATTAATTTTGATATATTTTTGAGATAATTAATACCTAAAAAAGAAATGTTTGCGTGCATGTCTACAATGTCCAGGCGAATTTATGTTGTGAATTGAGAAATTATGAATAGAACCAAAATTGAACTCAGCTTTCTTTCAATCAATAGTTATAGTCTAGAAATATACGTTACAAAGTCGATGTCTGTCCGTTGAAAAATCGGTATTTGGCGAAAATATCTAATTTTTTTATCCAATATTTTTAATTCCTAAATAGCCTTCTTTAAAAACCTCTTAAAATGTATTCGTGTACGCATTCTTTTAGAAGTTACAATTATTTTTATACTTGCATATTTTACATTTTAATACTATATTTAAAAATTTAATCATGATATTTCCCAATTCCAAATTTTGACAAAAACGACTTCATAAACTGAGCAATTATGTATATTTTTTATTCAAATTTCTTTTAATAATTTCTCAATATATTTTTTAGTTCCTGAACTGCAGAAGGTATTTGTTCATTAAAAAAATTCAGTATTCACACACATAATACTTCATAATATGATGTTATCTTTGTTTCATATTATTAAGTATTTTGAGATTGAATCGGAATATAGCTTATTCTGTATTTCATGAATTAGGCGATATATTTCTTAAAGTATCTGCACGATTTTGAACAGATCATTTGATAAATTTTTGAACTTGAACTTTTACTTCTTCATATTTCTTTTTAACCAAGTAAAAAATATTTCTTCAGATTTTCAAATTTCTTCCGATTTATAATTGGTATATTTTAATTTTATTGATGTTTTTTTTCAATCTGCGTTATTCTACAATTAAAACAATATAAGTATTTTATTGCATTTTTCAAAAAAATTTCGTTCCAAACGTATTCACATACCTTAAAAGAAAATAACATCTTACCTCTTTCTTATCTTCCCCTTTCACAGACAAAACAGTAAATTGTGCGAACTCTTCGCAATCGAAATGTACGCGAGGTTTCAGACCATTCATCTGACAGTTTTGAAGAGTATGATCGATGAGATTGTCATTTAAATGTCATTATACACACATGCGCAAATATATATACAAATAAAAAAATATCATCGATTTAGCCATTTTGAGCCACCGAAAGCACTAATGACTTATTTGATGACTTAATGGAAATGTGGTCGTCGCTATAGAAATTTTTATTTTCGTTTTCAGGCCGGAGTTGATAAACTGAAATTAGTGCTAACGACTACCTTCTTACCGCTAATGATTCGTTTATCGGTTGCGAAAATATCACTACATTCATAAAAAAATTATTAGAATAATTATGAATCTGTAATTGAAAGAATCCTTCGTCTTATTTGTAGACTCTTGGGAATATTGATTGCTTAATTTAAAACTTATTTAGATTTATCAAAATTTATGTATTAATAATCTATATGTACCAGGTTAATTAAATTACCCGCCATGACCATTCAAATGGAAGCATCCAGATTGCGAAGATAATTAATAAAATTTAATAAAACGGTGTAAATTTTAATTGATTAGTGATTTTAACTGTCGTATATGAAATATCCAAATTGGTGGGCATTGTAACCTTTAATTGAGATTTTCACGGATCTCCATTCCAGATTTCTCTCAGATTGATCAGCATTTTTTTTTCAAATATATTTGCTTGTTTATTGGTGAGTCTAATATCTCAAGCATGCATTAAGCCAGAAGGAAATTTGGTAGGAAGTCTTTACAGCATCGTATTTATCTGTAAATTTTAGACGAAATTTGTAAAATAAATGACTGCTTATCTTTGTCTATCTGAATAAGGCAACTCTAAAAGGCAATGAATTAGACCCATGAAGTTTGATAGATAATTTCATCATTATAATTCTAGTTCTGTATAAAAGTTTGTTATGGAGTTGACAATTTACAATCTATTCGTATATATGCGGACATGATAACTTAAAAAAAGTTAAAATCGGGAAATTTAGCATATGATCTTTTCGTCAGATTGGTAGATTCGTGACAAGACATGGACCAAATCGGTAAAAGATAAGAGATACATCTTCGTTTTTTTCTATTCTACAAATTTGAAAGCAAATTGTTTCATGGTGTGTAATTATATGTTTAACTTGAAAAGCGAACATTTCATCTGATCAACCTAAGGTATTTTGATCACTTAAAGTATTAATAATAGTATCTACTAAGATCTCTATTTTTCATAAATATATGAAAATTGCAAATAATTCCTTAAATTACAAGTTCAAAATTTTATTTAACATTAATGATTCTATCAAAAAATATGATAAAGGTCAAAGCGGTAAGTTAAAAAAAGGATAAAAAATTAACAAGAATTTTAACACAGATTGATCTGAGAAAAACTCTTCCTTTCAAAAAAAAAAAAAAAAAAGATACTTGGAAATTTTTTTTTGTTAGAAAAAATCAGGACTTGGTACATTGTTGAAGCCTTTTATTATTTAAGCACTTTCTAGTCATAAGTATTTTAATATTTAAACACTATCTATATTCATAATTATTTTAATATTTGAACAGTATCTAGATTCATAATTATTTTAATATTTAAACACTATCTAGATACATAATTATTTAATGAATCTTACTCATGGCATAAACCAATTGGCCAAGAGTAATAATTCTTACAGGTTATTCACTCAGACCTGTGCTTGTTTATGTTGACCTTTCGATACCAATTACTCAAATCACTTTAGTTAAGGACGACCCCACACCAAATTAAATTCGGCTGCTTTTTTCGTTTTTGAGTTATCGTGTTCTAACATATATATACTAATTGACTAAGGTCAATAGTAATAATTCTTACAGATTATACATTCAGAACAGTATCTGTTCATGGTGACCTTTTGATACTAATTGTTCAGATCATTTGAGTTCATGATGGCCACGTATCATATTTAATTAGTATATATTGACTAACAGTCAGAAAAATGACTGTTTGGCAGATTTTGTTCTAAATTGGATAGATATGCACTGGGTTTCAGCATTTCGGTACTATATGTTATTGGGCCTATGGACAGACAGACACAAATTTAATTAAAATAATTTTTTTTGGATTCAAGGAAATATAATATATGAAAACTTATCAAGACTGTCGAATAAAAATGTGTCCCGAAACGAAATCAGCGATGAGATTGTATTTGTTTTATTGTATTTACATAATAAAATTCTCAATACCTAATTAAAATGTAATAAATATATAGCATTTTTTTGCAATGACAGAATACACAAAAACATTTTTTGGCAAACTTTGAAATGGATATCATTAAAGTTTACTTTATGTTTATCACAGTTGAAGTTAGGCATTAAATCGATTCCGAAATATACCAGAAATGTATTTCTGTACCTTAAATTATTTTAAGTAACATTAAAAAAATTTAACAGGAGAGTCAAAAGAAGTTCCTAAAAGCAATTTATCTTTTGAGAGCAGGTATCTTTTTTTTTATCTTATCCTACAGCGTCGACATTTCGTCCATCCAAATATGCAGTCTAGATAATGAAATGACTATAAATAAATAAAAAAAAATTCATCAGAAATAGATTCACAATCATTTATGTCTGAGATATAGAATTAAGAGTTTCAAAAGCTTCAGTTCATAAACAAGAATAATATGATACCGACATTTAAAATCTTATTATTCTTAAATATGAAATATATAAAGAAAAAGCATTGTAATATATATTTTAAATTCAATCAGAATTCATTTAGATTGCTATTTACTTATTACCATACATAAATGATATTTAAATATTGTTTGAAATCGTTTATATCCAGATGCATGTTTTGTGTGATAACAATATGACTGAGAAATACAAGAGCTAGAATAACCATTTGGTTAACTAAAATGGAGTGTAACCACAGGAAGTGCAATAACCATTTAAACCCGATGCGTCATGAGCGAGGTAAAGCTCTACAGAATAAACACGAGAACCTCAAATTTCTGAGGAGGGTTTTGAAACCGCAGCTCTTTTTTGAATCAAACAATAAATTATCTCCAAAATGTTATTTTTATGAGCAATGTAGTTTGCAAATGAATTTGAAATTTAAAAAAATAATAACAATGTTTCAGTTATCTTAACAATTTTATCTTGCGTTTCTTTGAAAACAAATGAATTCTTTGATAGTAACTTGGCGAGAATTTTTGATGCCAATATGTAGCAAAAATAGCCAATATTTTTAATAATATAGAACTGCATATATATAATATATATAGTATAAAAATATGTCATGTGTATAATATATGTATACGTATCATATGTATATGTATGTAATGATATTTTAAAATCTAATTTCAATTCAATTAATTTCCAAGGTTTTATATTAGTTTAGCCCATAGTAACTTCATTCTAAAATATTCTCTTATTTCCTGATCCAATTCCACTTTCTGTACTTAATTAATTCAATAGAAGATTTGTAAAATTGCTGAATCGGCTAAAAGCCCAACTTTCCCACACTCCGAGTGAAGGGACAAAATACCGCTGACGTGACACATTCTTTTTTAAAAGATCTCCGAGTTTCCTTTGCCTCGTGTGGCGATAATCCCTATTGAAATCTCATTATATATAAGCACTATGGAGAAATATTTTCCCTATCAATATCTCAGGTTATATAAGATCAGGGATAAAATGTTCAAGAGCTTTTCCCTCATTCCTTTCTGCTTTGTGTGTTGCTCGTCGCTCCTGCTTGTACATAATGCGCGCTTCTCCAAGATGAAATAAAACGACGTAACGAAATCGGGAGTCTCTTCACTGTCTTCGAAACTGCATTCTGCTTCATATAAAATAATGCTTCTATGTATATGTATCATATGTATAATATATGTATATATATATGTGTATGTAATATAACCAAATTAGTAAAAATACTAGTTAATATTAGCAAAAAGAATAAATTTAGAATCAAAAAAGAAGAAATTAAGATGAAGTAATAGGAACTTTGGACAGCTGCAATAATCGAACTCGTCCCTTATCTATGGTAGTTCGAAAAAAATATTTTTATTTTCTCAAATAAGAAATATACGAGGAGAAATATTGTAATCGTGCAAGAAATTTAATTCCTACATTTTGTTAAATCTCTACTTTTCGGATCTAATGAACCCTAAAAAAATATTTCTAGAATTACGCCTTTCATACTACGAATACAATAACTCAAAAATCGAACGAATGAAACAAATTTGGCTTGTAATCATAACATCAAAATTGGTGATTTGTATCGAATTTCGGAATTTTAGAAACAGCATAAATTCAAAATCAAACTGAAAATATGTTTATTCTACGATGTTTTAAAATTTGGTTTAAATCTTTTTTTATATTTTTTTTATTCATAAAGCGAATCGCAACAGAGTATAGAAGTATTAGAATTTCCATTCTGAGTTATGATTAAAAGGCAGGCGTTAATTAAAAAAATATTTGATAAATTATTTCGTTTATTTATAAGTACAAAAGAGAAAAATACACTTCACAAAGCTGGCATATGAGGGCAAAGGATTTAATGGATTTCGAAACCGAGAAAACAAAATTAAAATTTAATTTTCGTCTAGGATTACATTATTTGGTAAATAGAAGAGTGTCCGAAGGACTTTCTCATATCCTCCTCCCAATACAGAAAGAAGAAAAAAAAATTACAATTCCGATGTCAATAATAGCAAGCAAGATGTAGCAATCGACGTTTAAACTTGTTTAACAATGCCGAATAGACTTTGTAACAAACTAATGAGAAGTTTACGACCTTCACTGACAATACAGCCGCGTATTTGTACGATTTCGTTTCACTACAATCATTTAGTTTTGTGTCATTTGCTGCTATTAAGTTTGATGTGTAGGGAAGGATTTTTATCAACGTGTCTTCTCCAACGGGGTCGAGCGAATTATTTTTACTCGATGATAATAATTCAAGCTAGAACATGAAACATAATTTTGGTGGAGGGAATTATTTTTTACTTGATAAAAAATTCAAACTAGAACATGAAAGATAATTTTTTTAATGTTAGAATAGTAAGATTTTTTTTTTGTGTGTGTGTGTGTGAAATGATATGCTATAACGAGATACATCAAAATTTTGTTTGATTTCTAATTAGTTTAAATTTTAATTGAAAGAAAACCCGAAGTACGCATTTCTTCTCATCAAAGTATAATTGGGCCAAATGCGGTAGTAGTCTGTCCGTCAGAACACAAATCAACCGATTCACTTTTATCATCTCTATGAATAATGAAGCAGAATGGATACGCATATATGTTGCCCTTACATATGAGAGACCATTTGATTTAGAGCTACCAAATTTGGCAGATATATATTTTGGAGGATGAGAAGTGAATCTAGGGAAGATTTTCATTAGAATAATTAATTTCATGTAGATTTAATTAGAACAATGAAACAAAAATTAAGGATGATTTTGCCTTTTCCTCTATAATTTCAGAAAATATTATTGCACACATTTGAAATTTTACTCTATTTTAAAATGTAAAAGTTATTTTCCGAGTGTTACAATTTAAATGTAGTGCAGATATTTCTGTAATCTTGGCAATTTTTTAAATATTCTTTTTTTTCTTTCGTAAATTCTAGACAATAAATTTAATTGTTAGATCGAATTTTACATCGTTTTCATTGCTTCACAGAACAGAAGTGAAGCCACTAAAATAACACGGCTTGATGTCTGCAGCAATTCGATGCACAAAAATAATTTTTGGACGAAACCATATATAAATATTAATTATGAATAAGAGAAGTTTGGAACCGAAAAGTTTTATCATTTATTTATAGTTGTACTTTAACTTTTTTTCTTATTAATAATTTGGTGAAAAGTTCCTATTCCCTCACTGGTAATGGTTTAGTTCTCAATTTAGCTCACATGCATATCAAAAAAACAAACTCTTTGGAATTGTATGTAATTAGTTAAAAATATTCTTATTTCAGTTTCATATTTCATATTGTTTCTGTAAATAAATTACTATTAATATTACTTATATTAAATTAAAAATGCATTTTGTATACTCTGAAAATTTATTAATGTTTATTTATATTCATAAACAAGTTATCTAAATGATAGTAAACGGCAAACTTATTTCTGGCCTGCAAAGGTGACTAGTTTGAAATAATAAGCGATACGATTAACAGTAAGACGAGAAAGCGTATAAAATTTCCAATATTCATAATTATTTTAAATTGTATTTGAAGCTCATTTTCTAAGCGACGGAATAAGTGCAGAAACTTGAGGGTTTTAAATGATCGTTCGTCCTTAAGTAATTTTCCTTAAGTAACTTCTTGAAAAGTGCATGATGCCGAGTATAAATACTATAGAGGAAAGTAAATAATTTATTTCAACAATCATGTTTTATGAACATACGCATTAAGGGGAGCCCTCTTACAGACATTCGGTTAAATTATCTATATCTTAATTTTAGTTTTATTTAGCATTTGAGCATCTTAAATAGCAACGATGCCAGTGTGATTTGTGGAATAATTTTAATTAAAAAGCGCTACGCGGTTGCAGTTATCAAATTTTTACATAAGTTATTATACAGGAATTTAGATGGCACCAATTAAATTATTTAATAGTAGCAAATACGCAGCCTAACTCTGCTTTTAAAGTAATTTGCAAAATATGTTATTAAATCCTTAGAGAAGAAATTATAATTTATTAAATTATTTTTCTTAAAATAGTTTATAAATGAAGTCGAACGGGTTTTTTGTTGTTGAAAATTTTAACATTTGCGTAGATTGGACCACAAAGAGTTGCCTTAATTGGGAAAGTTAAGAAGGAAGTTAGTTAATAAAATTAATCCCCACAGTCTGAAAATGGAAAAAACCAATGGAGAAAAACCCGATGCAAGAGCATTAAAACATCTTGGTTTCAAAAAGATTAAAAATTAACACGATATTCTTTTATGTCATATATGAGGAGACAAAAGAAGAAGGAAAAAATTATATAGTATTTGCAATGCCACATCTAGATTCAAGAATAAAAAATACTTTTGTTGTGCTAAAAGTAATTAATAGTCAAATTTATGAACCACTTCAGACAACCAGTTGGGAGACCAACTTTTGTAACTGGATCTATGATACAATATTGATATTCTATTTTTAAAGTACTCAGTAGATAATTTATATTATGAAAAATTAATCAGACTTAATTTTTCAAATAATTAGTTCATGGAAAATTTGGTACCAAATTCTTTATTATTAACTAGAATAATGTCACCATTGTTTTAGTCATTCCATATATTCTTAATGACAAATTAATCAACCAGATAGAATAATAATTAAAGTAATAGCAAGATATTTTATTCATGTTTCTTTGTTATGCTCTATTTTTTCACTTCCTTTTTTTATTATTTTAATGTTTCCGATTTAATTGTTTTGAATTTGTCCAAGATCAGTTTCCTCTGAACTAACGAATGTCTTGGATTGTACTTTTAGTCACTGTATCTATAACATTAAATTTGCAATGCGCAGTGGCGTAATGTATGTAAGACAGGGCGGTGGAAGTGCCTTATGGTCAATTATCAGATTGTTAAGATTTTATGGTTAGTTGTCAGATTGCTCAAAATTAAATAATCAGTTACTTGTATTTAAAATAAAGTTAAATTTGTTAAACTCTTATTTCCTAAATTTAAAAAAAAATTTAAATATTTTTAACAGAATGTGAGAAATATGAAAGAATATTTTCATTACAAACTGAACACCTGTCAAAATAGTTTTGTAAAACAAGTATTATATTACCAAGATTTGATGACCAAAAATCTCATCTACGAATAAAACTATACCAAGAAGTACCAAAATTAGCCTCTGCTAAGGGTGCAGGCAAAAGGACTAGACAAAATGATCATTGATATAGTTTAAGAAGCTAAGGTGCTATAATCTACTTTATAAATAAATAAAAAAGAATTGAGGAATAAGCTCTTTCTTGCTAATTAGAAATTACAAATAAATTTAAAATCTTTTAAAAATACATACTTGCAGTAGTTGCAGTAGCGATACGTTTAATTTGTTGTCTAGAATATTCTTCGTCAATACTATTGCAAATATGAATAAATTGGTCTGTCACTGATGCGTAATTTCACTGACTGTTTTTTATCAGCCAGAAATAAGGCAATATTCAAATTTAATTTAATTACGCTGATTGGTTGTCATATCTCATTTTTTTGTATGTCAATTTGTTTTCCTTTTTTTTAAGATGAGACAAAAGACAGTGAAATATGCTTTTTTAATTTCTTCATGTAAGAATTTTTTTATTTAATGGCATATTGTTTACATTTAATTGAGGATTTGGAAAATCATCAATAAATATATTAAATGCACGTATTATTTTTCCAAAATATATCATTTTAATTAAAAGAAGTTGAAAAAATTTCTAATCTTTTAAAAAAATTATAGAGGATACTTGTTACTGGAGGGAATGAAAAATCAATAAAAATGCCGAACTCACGGGGAGAGGGCACAACTTCGGCAGTTCAACCAGGGACTTAAAGAGTCACCTTAGTACGAACCTAGAAGCGCGTATTGTACGCGTGTATTAAAAATAGCACTACTGGAATCTATGGTATTTCAGAATCAAAAATTTCTTTCATTGTCAATCCTTAATTATTTCTGCTTGCTCCATTTCCCACTAACTATTTCAGACCTAAAACTACGGTACAAGCACGAAAGCAACAATACTCGATGACGGCAATCTCGAACTCCATCTAGTGGAGGGGAATTCTAATGAGCAGGTGTTTATGAAGGTGCTGCGGAATGACGTTAGGTAAGAACGGAGCAACGGCCCATTCTCGTAACCCTCTCCAATTAAGCGGAACCGTGTACATGAATCCGAAGTGTGACAAGACTGCAGAGTCATTTCCTTGAAAACGACCTTCGCGACTGACCACTGACGAATCTGTTCGCAGCTTGAGAGGACCTTGTCCGCGTTACGCACGTGGCGCACTTTTCGAGCAGAAACAAACAAGCGTATTAAGTAAGCAACGATGTGTCAACCTCTCCGATCCGAGTGGGGAGTGGAATACCTCGCGTTCTAATCCGTCATTCCTTTGCCATTCTTTTTGTCAATTATGTGATTCAAATCCGATATCCGGAATATCGCAGAAATGCATCGGTAGGCTTGAGAAATCAAAAGTTGCGGCGATAAGACGGCTGGCTCTTTTTGTTCGTAATGGGATGAGTTATGTTTTTGTTTTCTTGATCATAGAAGGCGATAGAATGAACGATCATACGAGATAAATGGAAGTTAAAAAGGAGAGAAATAAAAATTCTTTGAAAGAAAATGCACTGCATTAAAAAAAAAAATTTTCAATCATTTTTTTTTACTTTATAATATACAAAGTATAAGAGAGATAAGATACAAAGACTATACAAAGCGAAAGGGGCGCTTAACGAAATATCTAAGGGTGTTTAAGAGAGATCACTCCTTCTAGAATTAATATGATCCCCGAATTCCGATAGATATTGACTTTTAAAACGTCTTCGAGTTCGGTAAAATTATTTCCGAAATATATCATACTATTAGTATTGTGAATAATATAACTCAAAAATTTTGCAAAGGAAGAATTTTGGCATGCCTCCTTACAACAAAAGAATATATCTATATCAGCATTTTACCAAATTTGAATCAAGAGGCACTTTATAAAATACGCTACAAAAATTAAAGAACCGGGAATGTTTCAGATTAAACACATATACTATACTAGATATCATTTGCAAACATTCATCAAATATTTTTACGATTCATATAAACATCTGGCAACAGCCAGTATTTTATTTCATATTATCATCTGGAAATGAATATTTGTGTTTAATAACATAAGAATTTAAAATCTATTGATTTTTTAAGATTACGAATGCAGCTGAACAGAAAATACGCATTACAATTTATTCCCGCTGTGCAATTTCTGCTGTAAAAAAATATTTGTAGGATTGAAGAAAGCTTTAAAGAGGACTGTTTACAAAAACAAGAGTATTCGAGTAGTAACAATAAAATAGTAGTCGAGAATAAGATAAATAATCGACGTAGAGAAATCATTTTCTCATGAACTATCTACTTCGATTGATCATTAAAATGACAATTAGTAATAATAATTATTTAATAACTTAAATCATTATTAAACAATTTCTTTTATCATTTGTTTCCAGTCAAGATAGTTCGAGAGATTGTTTAAACGCTACTATAACACTTCTATCATAGCAATGTTAATTCGAATTTTTGACAAAATTCAAATAAAATCTTGGCAATAAATTGAATAAAGATGGCTCCACGATCTTCATATGCACCAGATATGGCACCACGTCATTTTTTTATTCTTTAATTGAAACTGTCTTTTCACAGTGTTCCCAATTTTGAGGCTATTGTTGCAATTAAAAAAAAAAACTTCCGATACGGATCACGAAGGGTTTTACGATTATGGTTTTTAGAATTGGGGAAAATGTTAACCGAATGCAACAATGCAGTCAGATATTATTTCGAAATACATGCAGTAAATATTGATTAATAAATTGATACTCTTTGATGTATGGTTGCATTCCTGTTAAATTTTGAATACAGTAATACTTTGTCCCTTTCCTTTCCTTTTTTTGTTTATATAAATACAATTTTTTTTAAAAAGAAAGAATTTTCACGACAGCAACGAAAAATACTTGTGAGTTGGAACCAAAGCTCTTCATCTCAAGTAGATTCCTGCTTATTGTGAATTAAAATTTTTCATTTTTTTTCAGCATAGCTTTCAAAATTTCGTTTTATTTCAATTGCTGCATTTATGTTTTTTCAATATCCTCCAAATGATTAAATCTAATGGTATAAAGTATGAATAAGTTAGAAGAAAGGTAGGCAACCCAATTCTAAATTTTAAATATGTTTGAATTGAGTTTTAAAATTATTTTTATCTGGTGAAATTTAGGAGGGAAGTGAATATAATTTGTATATTGTGATTCCTATCAATTTTTATTTATTATATAGAATATTAAATTTGTTTCGAAATGCTTTTCTTGAGTTAAAGTTATTAAGTAACAGAATCATTTCTACTTTCTTTAAAAGTAGATAATCCTCTATAACGGTTATTCGATTCTAAGCCATTTTGTGGTCCATCTCACTAAATACATTGTATTGCAAGCTCTATTTATTTGAGTAATAGGCGAATAAATATTTCACATGCATGAATAAATTTTATCTGAGTCTAATTACTCTAGAGAGTAATTAGACTCAGAATTACTTTCAAATATTTTTATGTTTCCCTCTTTTAAATTAAAAACATTAACCAGCTTCGGCGACGAACTTGCTAGCCGTGAATATTGATTATTCTTAACATAAATTGATTTTTAGTCATAATTTTATATAATATTTCTTTTAATAAAATATTTTTAAATTTGAAATTGTAAGAGGCATTTTAATTTTTTAAATATCAGTGCATCTGTTCTGTTCGCAGGGCATTTGAAAGTCCATAAAAGAGTCAAGTCACATAACTTCGCGTCATCTAATAGGATTGCGCGCTGCCAATGTTCACTTTGTTCTTCCTGTAAAATTTACAATCGATTCCAAAAATAAAATGACGCAGAAGATTTTATGTCCAGTTTTAGGTAATGGATAAATTGTGAGGATAAAAGAATATATTTCGTAATATTCTTAATATTTTTAGAAAACTTTTTTTATTTTAAAGATTTCACAAAATTTAAAATAAGGAAAAAATACAAATAGCACAAAAATTGTATCGAAAATTTAGATAATAAGATAAAATTCTGTTGTAAAATTCTATCTAAATAGATGCTGTTGTTTAATAATAATTCGAAGACTTGTCAAGAATTAATTTTTTTGCTTGTTACATACATCATTTAATCGAAAACCGAGCATTTTTACAACTCATTTTGGATTAAACGACATTTATACAGATTTCTTATTAAAGTTTATAATAACTTTTTAATTATCCTTCGTTTCATATTGTTGTATTGTCTCTTATAGGTTTAGTATTGTACATTATAGAATTATAGCATTACATAGTAGCAACGTGTAGTACGAAAACAAATCATCAATGATCTAGTAGATGTAACTTGGAAAAATAAATTTAGCGATGACGGCGAAACAAATCTAAAATGTGGCTTTCTAAATCAACATTATTCCAAAAATTGGTAAGTTATTGTTATTATGATATTCATTATGATGATAATAGTGACGTTTTGATATACAGAAGAGGTCACATTTATCCCTTTCATTTGAGTTTTTCGCTCATAGATTTGGTTAGAAATCCGAGACCGAACAAGATAAGAGATATCACAGCATCTAATGTAAAAATGTGAAACATTTTCGAACATACAAGAAGTATGGAAATTATGAAAAATAAAACATCATATTTCATCTTGTTATTGCAAATGACTAGACAAATTTAATATTTATTTAGCGAGCTTATGATAAAGAGTTGAACTTACAGAAAGTTTATTAATAAGATACTCCAAAATGTATATGCATCGCATATGTACTTTATATATACGATAATATATAAAAATCTTGTAAGTTAATTTCAAGTTATTTAAAAAAATTTTTTATTGGTTGTGTTTTTAATAAAATAAGCATTTCAATATTTTCATCACAGTAGGCCTGTAAAATTTCTATAATTCTGAATTTTTATCAATAATTTTTAGATTAAATTATTTGGTTTATTATTTACAATAAAAAGAAAAGAGGATGCACATTTTTGATCTATTTTATATCATCTTTTTCGGTAGGTTATTTAAAAAATAAGAGATTTAGTTCTTTTTAAACATGGAGATATGATAGGTACTTACCACTTTTTGTATGCTTTTCTTAGTTCTTTCATTTATTTTGCTTTTTATGATTGGTTCGTTGTGTTTGACAATCATCTCAATTCAACATCTTATACATAATTTGAGATGCGTAGTTCTCTCATCAAAATATTTTTAAATGCTCAATTGTGGTAGACATTTAAATGGATTTATTTTTAACAGTCTTGCACATATTCTGTTTACTATGTACATGAACCATTCACGAAATCGAGAGACATGATGTGATATTTGCATATTATTCATGTTCAGCTTCTGTCAAATCGTATATTATTTCTCATGCTAAATGTGAAGGTAAGTCCAATATTAAAAGAGACATTTTACTAATATTATATGTGATTACCAGCAACAAATCAGATGGATTAAGATACGTTGATAAGGAAATATAGTAATAAGTATAATCCTTCAGCTTATTTGATATATTTCTTAATATATTAGTTAAGGAAAAAAATGGAAGTCTACTCATTTCATATAGTCGAAAGGACAAAATTTTGAATTGCTAAATGCGACAATAATTATTTTAGACTAAATGCTATTTCCCAAAATTATTTTTTTAAAAAAATAGCAAAATTTTGTTTAACAGTTCATTTTGATTTTAATTCAAGTTTCGAAAAAAAATCGGATTAAGAGGCCCATTCCATATTCTAAAGAAAGCTTATGCCAAATGTGGTACTCTAAGTTAACAGTTCATCCTATATGGACATACATTTGCTTTTATTATTCCTGCAGATTAATTCATTAGATTGTGCCTATGCTATGAACTAGCAATAAGGTAACTCATTATTCTTTTAAAGCGATGGTTCAAAATCTAGCTGCGATTTTCTGAAATCGGCATTATTCCTGCGTACAGGCATTTTTTGCAGATATTTCGCTTGCATGAATGCTTTTTCCGGCGGGACACCGAATAGTTTCTGAAATGACACCGTCGTTTACATTTCGTGCTCGATAGTATGGTGTTTCCATTGAGTGGTACTGAAAGCGAAAGGAAATCGCGTGGCGGGACGTACGTTAACTGTGTCAGAGAGACGACAAAAGCGAACGCTGTCATGAGAAAGCAAATTCTGCGAAGCGCGACGTCCACAGTGGCTTTTGTGTCTTTTCAAACATCCAGGAGGTGACTAGCCTCCTCTGTTACACAGATGAAATTTTAGGTAAAGAAAACAAAAATTGACTCCAAGTGTCTGAAAGTATCTTGAAATGGGGTATTCAGAATCTCTGGAGATTTTTTTTAGACGAACAAGGATGTGACATTTCTTCCAAATGAATTGGAGTTGAACTTTTGTGTAGCTTTTATTTCGATATCATTGCTAATGACTTTTATTACTATTTAGCATTAGTTAAATGACATGATTTAAAATGGCCTATAAATTCCTTTTAATACGCATATAATGTTATAAATAGTTGTCGATATTCTTGTTTACGGATTATAGAATCAAATTTGTTTTCCCTATGCTTCGTAAAACAAAGATTAAGCTTAAACAGAGTAAAACATTTTTAAAAAATGAAACATGGCGTTTTGAAATAAATAATAATAATAATGATGATAATAAAACTCTTGAAAATACAAAAAAAAATGTGCAGCAAGTTACTGACAAGGAACTATTATAAATAGTCTACTAAAGAATAAATGTTTTTTCAGTCCAATATAAACCCTGGCAAGTTAAAATTACGTATAACTAAAAGTCTGACAGGATAAATTCAAATTTCCCCAACAATTTCTATTTTTTTCAAAATACTTTTTTTCTTTTCAATTCAAAAGATTTCTCTCCTTTATTCCTTTGTAATTAATCACTCTAATTCACTTACATTATCACAATCCGACAGGTAAAGAAACAATTATTCAACCATTAAGCAATAATTTAGGTAACTGTGAGTGTGTGTTCTCTCATTTCTCTTTACTTTGAGTAATGTTTTCTCATTTCTTTCATTATGGCAATTTTTAAAACGATACTTTAACTTTACTTTTCACAATAATCTTCAACGAAACCATATCAAATGAACAATAAATACCAGATGAAAATAAAAATAATAAAACACCATACATTATTGTTAAACTATAATTAAAGTGAAACAAAATCATGCTGGTAAGTCAAAAGAAGAGGATAGAATGTAGTTAAGAATCTGCAAATATTAATTCCCTACATCATTTCACTGTAAGACAGTTTTGCAGATATTTTAATTATTATGGTATTGCTGATAGGCCAATGATCATTTGGCGACTTTGGCGTAAAAAATAAAGATTTTTGATAATTTTAGAAATAAATCGATTAGGAGCGAAGATGCCTTTTCCAACTAGAAATTTTTTTGACCCATCATAGAAACTATAAAATCCCGAAAGTCAGAGTTGAAAAAAGCAGTTGAATGAATCTCTCTTTGAAGAGTTAATCACCAACAAGTTCTCTCTAAGCGCTTTGTGTTTTTTAATATCGATTTGCTGCTTGTAGGGCCGGATTAATAAATAGCCAAATTAGACATTGCCTAGAGGCTCACTTCTTTAGAGGATCATGCCCCCCCCCCAAGAACATAAGAATTTTCTCCTCTATTTCTAAGAATATCTAGTTTCGGATATGTTATACTAAAACATAATTAAATTAAAATTAAGTATTGATTGCATTTGGAACACTATTCTATTTTTCATTGTTCAAAATCGCTTATTGATTAGTAATTGTTTCTTGCAGTTGGCCAATGGATTCGCTAGTCAACAGTTTCTGGTTAATTCTGTATTAAAACTTGCTAAAGTTTTATATATTTTAAAATTTGTTTACCTAAAATTCAAAAAAAAATTTTTTATATGAAATTATAGATAATGAAATAAATTATCTGGAACTGTTAATTCTTATTAAAATTGCCTAAAAAGCGATATTCAAATCTTAATATTCGGTCAATTTTAGTCAGAGTGAATTTGCTTTTTTGCTTAAAATGTTAGTATTTCGAGAATATTTAGCTAAATATGACTGTTAAGATTGGAGCATCGTATCAAAATTTAATTTTGTAATTTTTCAGCAATAAATTTACTAAACGCAAGTAATTACTTACTTCTTTTAAGCATTTTCGAATTGAAATTTATATCAATTTCTGAAGGTTTAGAAATTATCCTTGAAGTCACAATTAAAGTGGAAAAGCGAAATACACAAAAGAAACATACAAATTACAAACATTATAATAAAATAAAAATAAAAGAAACTTCATATCAATAAAATAATAAAAGATACAAATGAAAAACATTAAACGGAAATGTAATCAAAAAAGAAAAGCACATAGAGTGCCAAATGAGAAACAATGAATTAAAAATGAACAAGTCTCCACTTTCACAAGTTTGATCGCCCATTAGATTATTTTAAGTTATTTTATCATCAAATTCCTCACATCTGTTATGCTTTAAACATATTCACTTAAAATTCTACTTCATAATATTATGCTTCGATAATTTTATATCAAGGGATTATTAATGAGAAATATTTCAAGCTTAACACTTTCAAGATAATATCACTTCACAAGTCAAATGGTCCATTGAATGATTTGTTTATCAACAAAATGACGTATTAAGTGCGTCTTGCATCATATCTTTCATAATTTCGCAACTTTACTTTTCATACTTTTCACAACTTTTTACTTTGTAACTTTTTACAAGTTAGAAAGTTACAATATAACTTTCTAATTTATGATAGTGAACTTTTAAGCAAGTAGTTTTCTGTGACGGATTTTCAACCAGGCAGACTAGACAACTACCTAGGGTTCGTTAGGCTAAGAGGGGGCCGCAAAAAAGTCGATTAAAATTTTTTATTTCCCTAACTGTCATACAAATAAATTTGTAAAAAAACCTTACAAATTCTGTAAATTATAAAATATTAAGATAATATTAACATTTAATGAAACGTAATTGGTCAGATTCCCACATATTTTATCACGTTCATTTAGTCATTCGAATATTTATAAACTTTGGATTCCTGCTTCAATAATATTGTATACAGATGTGGATGCTGTGCAGTATGGAATAATATGTTTTTTTTCAAAGTTATAAATTAAAAAAAACATATTAGTTTAGTTATATTAACATCCCGTTTTAAAACAATGCTAGGACTTTTTTGAGACAGACCTCGTAATTTTGAGCAGCGGTCAGATAACGAGGACCACACCTGAGTTAGTACCCTTTTCTCCAAGCTTCCGCATCACACCAGGGGTAGGACGTTTGGCCTCTACGGATTTAGCGCTCATCAGGCCAACTGTTGACGACGGTTCTTCGGTGAAATCTGATATCGAACTTGAAACTTTCCGGTTCCAAAGTCAAAATTTTACCTTCAGGCCACCGCGGACCCTTAAAAAAACATAATATAATTAAATAATTAACATGTTAAAAATGAATATATGATATTTAATTTATCATCTTATTAAAAAAAGGGATTTATAATGTGCATTGCCTAGAACCATAGAGCTCATTATCAAGCCCTTTTTTTTTAAATTGGTAATTTGGAAAAAAAAAAAAAAAACCCTGTTGTAAATTTGAATTTATAATATTCATCCGAATGGAGTTAAAAAAAAATAATTTCAAGCTTATTCTGAAACACTTTATGGCTTATTTCAAATCTAAATTGCCTTGTCATGAAATTGCATTTGGACGAGATAAGATCATATATCACTACAATTGATAATCGCTAGTATTCAGTTATAAATAAATGCTGTGAGATAAATGCATTGAGATAATTTCTTTTATGGGGTTCCCATTTTTCTTTTATAAAGATACTCATTGACTTTTATTATACCATTTTATGTTAGATTAGACATTGTCACGAAGAATTAATTTTAAAGTGTCAAAAACATAAAATATTCAAAAGTATACCTTAAGATTATTTCAATACTATAGATAGTGCTTACTAATTTTTAATTTGAACTCTTAATTGTGTTATTTTTTTCTACTATTTAATCAGATGACGCTTTAAAGTTTTGAAATGATCATAGATTAATTCGAGTGGTTTACGGATTATCCATGATTTTTTTATTATAATAATGCCTATAAATATCTTAATTTTGGATTATAGGTTTAAAATTATAAAATTCGATGTTTCAACAGATGTTTAATTCCGCTATTGTGGCTTTGAGTTGAAATTTTATGAAGTAGGAATAAACTCATTTTTCTAATGAATTCTCGAAAAAACTATAAATGTTTGGTTTTATAAATTTTCTAAAATTCGCATTTTTTGCTAAAATAACAAAAACATACTAATTATTAAATAACGAACATGTTTAAAGGAATTTCAGACAGCTTTCACACCCGCAGCAATTTTTACGTGTAATATCTAAGCAAACTGAATTACTAAATTCATTATTATCTTTGTAATTTTGAGAGCTCAGATTCTTGTATCATTGAAAACACAAAATGCTGTATCTTTATTCACACCTTCCCGGGATTCTAAAATCTTTCCGGGTTTTTTTTTTGTCTCGAAAATCTTTGTAAGCGTTTTTCCCGTTTACACTGTAAATTCATTTTTCGTTTAATTTGTATTTTTAAAAAATGCTTTAATTTTTTTATTAGTTTCCGATTTTTTCTTAGTTAAGACATCAATATTGTTAATGCTCGTTGGTTTGGGTTTTCTTAATAATATGAACTGCGAGTGTTAAAGAAATAATGTCAACTAATCTAAAACAGCTATTTTTGTCGATTTATTAATATCAATTTGAGTCAGCTGTGTTGAGCAAATTCGTACGCAAACTTCCGAAAGTCCACAGAATAATATGGCTGTCTTCAAAGCGTGTTGAGCTAATTCTTGTGCTTAGGAAATCGAGAAAACCACCTTCATTCTAAAGCGGTTTTCAAAGATTAAATTGTAGAAATTTGCCTCGATTGAGGGGGATTCAAGAATTTCAAAATGTCTCCCTACTTTCTTGATTTTTCGATCTTCCTATAAAACAGCTCCACTAGTGCCTGAAGTTGAGCCTGATTTCCAAGACCCGTCATTAAAATTTCGCATATAAAATTATTCGTAGATATTTATAAAACAAACAAAGTGCCCATTAGTTAAAGGAACTTTTGGTACGGAGTTATATCTAGCACTTATTTTTGATACTGGATACTATTGTATGTTGTCATAATGCTAGTATTTATTCCATTCAGAATTTATTCATTCAACAAATATTGTTTCAATCAAAATTCGCTAAATTGACTGAAAAAATGACCTACTGAATTAAAAAAAAAAAAAAAAAAAACGCTGGGCCGAAATTTTAAGAAAAAAGTGTATTCTTTCAATTATCCGAGAATGTTCTTGTAAAAACGAGGAATCAGATGTTGAGAAGGCTTATTCTAATATATATATATATATTCTTTAAGATTGAGATCGTTAATCAAAAATCCTATCCCTAGGTTTTTATTTCCGAAAATAGCCGTGCGCATAATTATCTATCCCGAAAGAGAGTGAAAAGAGCAAGCGTTGATTAAGATAAATTCACATTGTAATACGTTTAAACAGTTAATAGATACAGAAATCATGCACATCGATTAGATATTACGTCTAATGGAGATTTATTTGAATTAATTTATGATATCGACTTTTCTGTATAATTTTCCGTTATCGGGATTGTAAAATTGCGGTACAAATGAATCATTCAAATTTTTACCAAAATTGTAAGCGGCGTCCTGGCATAGGGATAGAGCGTCTTTCCCATGATCTGGGCTCCCGGGTTCGAGTCCCGGTTCGGGCCTGGTTGTTTTTTATTTGTGAAGTGTGTGAATGTACTCCTTTGTAAAAAGGGGTTGTGCCAGCGAATGTGACGCATGAAGTAGCTAAGTCTTAACCTTAGTTGGTGCTACTGAAAAAAAACAAGAGACGCTTACTCGGCTTAAATCGCTGACAGATAACTGTCAGCGGGCCTGTAAAGTGCCAGAAGTCACAACACAACAACCAACGCTATAAAATTCATATATGGAATCAGACAAATTTGTTTATTAATTTGGTAACAACTTCTTTTGGAGTAAAACAAAATCATCAATACTTAATTATTTATTTATTTCATTTACAACATCCCTACATCAGATAAAACGCCGACTGTAGTTACTTTTTTTCCTGTCTGTTTTCACAAAACCGATTTTTCATTTTTTAAAAAATGTATTTCTATTAGTGAATAAAAGCTTTTCGATAAAACTATTGTTTGTTCGAAAAGTTTCGAACATAATTCCAATCGACAAATGCGTATAAGCAAAGGGGGAAGCGAAAAAGGGGGGGGGGGGGGGAGTAGCTGTAACACAATACTTATCGTCTGCTTGAATGATAATAACGGATAAAATGTAATAAAAGATCAAATTCTAACATGTGAGTTAAAATAGACATCAATGACTGTTGTTTTTCAAAATAGAAAGTGTTCTTGTTCATTAGTAACTACTAATCAATATATAAGTACTTGCCAGTAAAAATAAAAATCGCAATATTCCTTTTTCTAAGTATATGTTATGAAGTGCTTTACTTCTGACTTGCATGAATTTTTATACGAAAGTTTATGAAAGTGATATGAAAAAAATAAAGTACTCCACTCCAGTTAATCAAACTGGAATGGAGTTCATCCATTGTACATCGCTGAAAGAGCTTAAGATGCTTT
>JAPMOR010011801.1:24918-52342 GCA_026543865.1 Argiope aurantia
TGAGTGCGCAATTACATTTATTATATGACTGTGACGATATATGGACGGTATTAAGCTTATTTTATCAGCACATTTTAAGTGGACTTTTAAGAGAAGTACTTAGGGCTTGTTTCGTGCATTATTTATTAAATGGATTAATATTCAGAATTTGAAAAATAAAAAAATAAAACATATTTATTGAAAATTTCTTAGAAAGAAATAATCTTTGGATAGTAAAGAAACGGAAAAATATTAGAAATATTCAGTTTCTAAAGTTTTAATTAATTTGTTTTATGAATTATTGGATTCAGTTTTTTTTATCTGTTTTGTAATAGGCTTGCTATTTTCCATGCAAAAATATTATAATTGTATTACTCGGTATGATAACGTTTTACGCAGGGTATCTATCGTTTTTCAGTTGCTACTATTTCACGCCGTTAGACATAGCTACGCACTCCCAATTGAAAAAGCATTTTAAATGACACAATTTTTTTTTTTATAATTCAATAAATGTATATTTCAAAAAATTATGACATCTAAATTTTTGTTCATTTTCCTATCTTTAAGTCATATTTAGCAAAATATTTTTGGTGTACCAATTGTTTTTTTTAATGAGTTCCACTCTTCTGTAACTAAAATTGATAAAATCTTGAATGCTGTATTTCGGATGATTTTAAATAATTTCAATGACCGTCTTCAAATCAAAGCTTTCTCGAGGCGTTGATTCATTTTCTAAAAATTCTGAAATTTAAAACTTCATAATACGGACAATTTTAGTCGTGAACATTTAGAGTGGATTTTTTTTTTTTTTAGTTTAAAATACTAGTGTCTCATGAATATTTCGCTAAATGTAACTTATAGAACTACGGAAGAATATAAAAATTTAGGTTTCTCAGCTATTTGAGCTCTATCCTGATTGACTCAAAGAATACAAAATATAACATTTGGAGTATTTTTTATGTTGGAAGGATATGTCTGTCTTTGGAAATTAGCAGTAAACATCAAGCATAGCAGTACAGTTGCAGCAAACATCCTATATATTACTTCTGAAGAATTCGGTTTTACAAATGACTCGCCATTTTGGGTATAATCCTTGTACTTCGTTCCTCTATTAAATGAAATTCTCTTATTTTAATCTACCTCCCCTCCCAGCAAATTTCTGCTTGCACATACCATAACCGAGCCTTCCAGATTAAGAGTTTAAGATCCGATTGTCGACCTCGAATCTTTTCAAGAGGTGTCCTGGATTAAAAGAACTATCCTGCAATTGTATTAAATGTTTAAGGAAGTTCCATTTTACATTTATAAATAACTAAACTAGTTTATATTTAAAAAAAATATTTACACATTTTCTTAAAATAATATCCACATCAATATATTCCACTCAACGGTTGATTTCTGATTAGCTGCCTAAGGCCACTACACTAAAAAAGAAACGCGCATACTGTGCTTAAGAAATATTATTAATTTTATACCAAACACATTTCCAAAGAGTACAATCTCTATATATTAGAAAATATTAAGACTAATTGCATTATTAAACCATTATTAAATAAATCAAGAAAATATTTATTAATAATATATTGAAATATTAATTATTCATTTCATTGGTTGTGATATATTCCTAAGAGAGGTTCAGTAAAATAATGATTTTTGATTTATTTTTGTTCAAAGTCTATTTTTTATAATAACCTATTATAATAATTAAGTTTTTTTTTATTTGCATGTAAATAAATCCTTAAATAATAATTATACTTTAAATATTCACAATTCTTTTATATTAATTAGATTTGTAATTAAAACATTCTAATTCAACTAAAATTTTTAAATTTTAAAAATATTTAAAATGTGAATGGCCTTGACCATTCATTAAAATAAAAGAATCAAAATTGGCACTGCAAAATGTATAAATCCGCCACTGATTTCATCTGTGTTTCTTTACCTCTTTCTAGCTTAATTTTTTTAATATTGAACTATTTCCTTCATTATTTTTATTTTGTCCCAAACCCCTTTCCTTTCCAGTTAAGACTGTCAACTCGAAATTTAGAGCATACTAAATTGAATTAATTTGATTAATGTGTGTGCATTACATCCCCCATTTTTGAAAAACAGAGAATAATATTTTGCCGAACAGGGCTCACACGTTGCTCGATCTCCAGACCTAAACAAACTCCGCTGTTGTTACCGAGCAAAAAGCCGTTTGATAACACAATCAGTTCGCTTTTAACACAAAGAATGACATCCATTTTTCCTTGAAAAAGGAAAATAAAAGCGACCAAAACATGTGTTTTTACCCTTTAGCGAATCATTGTTCTTCACCAGAGACAAAGAGCCTGATAAGATCATCGAATGTTTACGAGATTTCGAATTTTTTATATTTTAATTCTTTTCACGGTTGTCATATATTGTTGATACGATCTAAGGCGTTGAAAAAACTTTTATGTTCAAGAAATTTATGCATAAACTTCTCAATAAATGATTGCACTATATAAAATTTTGAGAACAGAATAGACATTCCTTAAAAAAGAAAAAAAAAAGACATTCCTTGAAGAATAGGCATTCTTTATTGCAAGACACAGTTGATCTGGAGGATTAAAGTGCTAAGCCATCAACAGAGTTTGCTTTGAAATCCAATGAAGCTTGACTACTTGATTTCCTTTTTTAGTGCTAGATGATTTCAGATAGTTGTCACTAATCAACAGTGGAATTTAAATTGCGTATGAATAGATTTCTTTCAGTACAGAAATATATTTATGTGTAACATAGTTATGCGTGACTAAGCAAAGGGAAAATATCATTAACACGAGGAATCAAATCTGGCAAAAAGGGCAAAAATATATTCAAGTTTAAGCAGCATATAACTGTTTTTGTATATATGATACTAAAGTGGTGCTAACGAAAATACAATGTGTTATATATCTAGTTATAGAAAGTAATTTTAGAAATATTTGGAAAAATAATAAACTAAAGATAATTATATTGTATAGAAGAACAATGACGCGAATTTAACTAACAGGCCGAAATATAAACTGAAGAAAAAATAAGGAAACGAAGTGATTTTAGGTTCATTAATTAACTAATTTAATTAGTGTAACAATTATTTATTAGGATTATGTTAAGCTTGAACAAATTTAAAACATTATTTTCAAGAATAATTTATGCAAAATAGAGGAAAGTGAAAGGTTCAGTAGAAGCGTATTCGTCATTTGTCTGTTCTTTACTGAGGCTTTTCATCTTCAGAGGATGACTCTTTAGCTGCCTGGAACAATTTGTTTCAATCCCTTAAGCTCTAATAAGTGGCTTTTTGAACTAAACATGGGTTGAGTTGCCGACTTACAGCATCTATATATTTAAAATAATTGGCAAAACCAAAGAACCATTCTCTCAGATACAAATAAGGAAACTGTTTTACTAATTTTCATTTTTTTATGAAAATTTACAATTTTTAGATACACAATCAATGCTTATCTATTTCTTATCTCCCCTCATTTATATATATATATAATCAAAGACATCAGAAAATAAAATTTTGGCAGAGTTCCATATCCTCAACAATTGGACTGACTTTGCCACTTTGTAAATATTTGTAATCAGAGTGATTCAAGTTTATTGTGCAAGTTTATAACTGTATTTTAGATCTGTATGCGCTTCCATCGACATGGAATCAGGACTGAGGTGGCCTGGTGGTAAAATCTCAATGTCGGGGCTAGAGGGCGTCAGGTTCCAAATCCGATTATACGAAAAAACGTAGAGGAGGCGGATTTCGTGCTTGCTAAATCCGCTTAGGTCGAATGTCCTCCAGCTGACGTGGAAAAATCTAGAAAGAAGTGCCAGCTCATGTTCTGTCCTCGTCATCTGACTGCTGTTCAAAAGGTCTAGAACTGTCTCAAAATAGCCTTAGTGGTGTTCCAAAGTGGAACGTTAATATAATTAGACAAGTCAATCATCAGGGCGTCTCAAGAATGTTGTAAAATACCTATTTTAAGAGATGCAAATTATTTATTTGGGACAATATTGAATCTGAAATTTGGCGGATCTGAAATCTGCCATATAGTTACACAAAATATTAGAATTTAATGGGATTTATTCAAATATTTTGTAGTTGGGGACATAATTTGATCTTCAAAATTTTTTGCTTTAGAAACTATTAATATCAAGTTCGCACTATAGATTTAATTGAAATTAAATACAACTAATATTCTTGGCAAATCGGCTGCTCGCGGAAGGTAGCTGGCCTATTAATAATAAATAAAATATCTGTTTACTCCTTGATAATATTAAAGTGCCTGTCGCATTCATCGAGTTCCAGAATTTTAAATTCATAAATCTATCACTCAGTTAAACTAGTAATTAAGGCAAAATCAATTCGACACGCAAAAGTATCTCAGGTGTTCTTTATGCTTTTCTGAGGATTGAAATAACAATACACGTCCCTGATACAATGCGCCATCTAATCAGAAGGTGTAAAGAAATTCATAGATAAAAGATTAATAACATTCATAAAGATAGGACAATTCCTCTGAGATATAGAGACCGAATAATATATCTACGACCTTCTTTTTTTTTTGTTATCAATTTCGGAACGTAGTAGCTTTGACTTATATACTGAGGTTATTTAATATGGATGGAAAGCCTAACTATCACTCTCAAAAAAAAAGATAAGAATTTTTTAAATAGTTAAGGAAAACATATTTAGGATAGCTAATCAGTAACAACGTCAACAGAATAACAACTAAAATTTTGGGTCACTGATTTAATTTGATGAGACAACTCAGAGGCTATTAAGGACAGACTTTAAAAACATTGAACATTGAACTGTCAAATTTCTGCCGGCTGATGTTTAACACCTTCGAAGTCAGATGTTACTTGAAGAAGGCTGATATAAATGATGAGCTTTTCATAGAAGCGACTTTCGAATCAACGGTCCTCAGATTCTGGGGTCGAGACTCTGTCACAGGCCATTTGTGTCTTTATTTTGATATTTGGACAGCTGACCTTTTGATTAAAGCTTTAGCAGTGAGATGCACCTATGTAATTTTCGTAAAAAGTGTGCTTTAATTAAATCATATCAATTAGCAACAACTGGTAATCAAAATACATTCATTTTATGAATGCTAATATATGCTTAACTTGTAATAAGAAAATTGACCAATTATTTTCATTTTTATACATTTTTGTTTAACTTGATTTATTTCATATATATAAGTGTATAATATTGTTTCATATATGTAAATTCATAATGTTGTGATCGATTTTTCACACATTTCTTGATGTGACATTTTGTGTATTTTTGATGGCAGTAATTCGTTGAAATATTTTTAGAACTATCAATTAGTCGATTTATTTATTCAAATTTTTATCCAAAATTAATAATAAAGTTGATCACCTGATTATAAATTTGAGGTCGGCGACCTGGCCTAAGAGTAGCGCGTCTTCCCCATGATATACATACCGGGTTCGAGTTCTTGTTCGGGGATGGTTGTTCTCCACCCTGTGAGATGTGTGAAGGAGCCCCCCCCTCCCCCCCCTGTAAAAAGGGATTGTGCAAGCGAATGTGTGTGTCATTTTCCTATGAGATAGAAGTCAGACTTCTGTCCTCGGCTGCTCAGGGACATTGACTCAGAAGCTGCTACACACTCGGCTTAAATCGCTGACATTTCGTCAGCAGGCTTGTAAAAATGCCATAAGTAGCAAAAACAAATTTGAAAAAAAAAATGGTTTGAAAAGACAATAAAATTCAATAATAATGAATAATGAATTAATGAATTGAAAAAGATTAAAACCTTGGAAATTTGCTTTTTAAAGTATATTACGAAAAATGTGCTTTTAAAATTAATTCATATCTTATTTTTAAAACCGAAAAATAAAAGTTGTTTCAAACGAAGAATAAATCGATATCACTGTAACTATGCAAGTTTATGATTTGATTCATTTATATATATTTACGCAATTTCATTTCATCATTTTAGAGCGGAAATGTCTATTTTTCAAAATGTTGACAAATTACGTGATTATTTTCAGAGTGCCTTTTTTTAAAAAAATTCATTTTGATATAGAAAAGTTTTTGTTTAAATTGTGAGCTACTCACATCAATTATTTTAATAAAAGACCTACAAGTCTTTATTTTTATTTTTATTACTCCCATTTTTATTGATGAAATTTTACGAGATCTTGTTGATTGATTCAAAAGAATACATTACCGAAACATATGTAAAATACTTTGAGTTGTGAGACTCTGTTCCATACCAAACGAGTAAATATATTTGGTTAGCAATGGCGGATGGGGGCATTTTGTGGTCCTTAACAATGCATGATATGAAACCCCTCTGTTAGTGTCAATTTAGTTTAACTTTTTTGTTATTTAAGCAGCACATTAATGAAGTGTTTAATAAATGCGTGAAAGTACAATGCTTTTATTTATTTATCTATTTTCATATGCATATTATGAAAATCAAAATGACGGAAGTAATAGAGTTTTTGAAAACCCACACATAATTATTAGCTAATTATTTATCACAAATATAAGCAGTTATTTAATTATTATGTAAGATTAAAACGAAATATTAAATTTCAAACAAAAATAAATTTAAAAATAGTTATTTTAATGGAATATAATATAATATATATTTAACAATATATATTAACAATTTATTTGTTATAACTGTTACTAAATATATATAACCATTGGAATATATATACCATTAAATGAATATTCCAATATATTATAAAAAGCAATTACTTATTGCTGAATTAATGATTTTCATAATTCGACGTGTATAAAATCTGTAGACAAATAGTTTATAATTCAAAACTATGCTTTTCTTACAATTTTTTAATCGACTTGCTTGGCAGCCCTAGGCATTTGTCTAGTCTGCCTAATCAGAAATCCATCATTATTTGGCCACCATTGAAATGCAACCAAGCATCAATAATCCAACTTGGAAAGCACATGGAATTTTGATAAAATCTGAATTGTAAGATTCTTTAAATATGATTATAATCAATCAGAAGAAATCATTAACACGTTGGCTGTCAGTGACGTCACTTGCTATTTAAACAGGTGACGCCTTCTCTGCTGAGGTTTACAGATAGCAGCAAGGGAGTCATCTAGATGATATGATAGATGATACGTTTCATTATCTGACTCATTATAACAGCAGCGAACGTCTTGAATAGAATAAAGTGCATCAGAAGTTTGCCGCAAAACACATACTCATTGACTGAACACAGCAGATATGAAGTAATAAGACCTGTGCTGCCATCTGCATAGATTTCGGGGAAAATTTTCCAGTTGGGGAAAAAAAAAATGAAATTACTGACTTTTAACATGATATAATGCTTTTAAGTTGGTCTACTTTCTCAGAATTGAGTCATGCATAATGCAAAAGTCGTCACAAACGTTCTAAGCAAATCGTTGGATCTACAGCTTTTAAATTTGGTTAATATCTATTTCTTGGATAGTAGATGCAGACTCAAAAAGGGCTCGCTTTATTTAAAATTTACCGAAATTTAAATTATATCTCTTAGTAACTCAGAAGTACAAAGATCATTTTACTCCATTTAAAAATTCAAAATATTAGCTTTTTAATAATACTATTTTTATTTCTATACATATAATTTTCCCTCAAATTTAATAAATTTTTAAAATTTATTTATAATATTAATTGAATAATATTTTATTACTATTATTAATATTTTAATAACTTCTTTAAGTCATAAGAATATAAAAAGTACTTATTAATATTATATATATTTATTGTAATATATTAATAAAATGTTAAAATATGGTGATAATTTTTTATATTATAGTAATGGTATGAAATTTTAATTTTTAACTATTCTTTCTATGGACATAATGTCAATAAACCAACTTTGTCTCATCAAATCTTTTATTACTATAACATTACTTAAGTTATTATAGAAAAATTGCTTTCTTAAATGACTAATTATTAATTTAATTATTACAAATTATATGAACATTCATTCCAAAGCATCATTTTCGCTTTCGCTTTTATTAAGAAGATAATACTTTGAGGCTCGTATTTCGCCTTTAAACAGGCTTGATGAAAAATCGTTAGATACAATCATTGACAGATGCAATTAAGCCAGGTCAAAACACGATTGACGCACCAAGTCTAAAATATTATAATGCTAAGATGTTTAAGAATAGAAGTTTGAAAATTCTTTAATTCTCTAGAGGACAAAATGTTTCTGCTTCCGTGCATCAACCGATTAACCACATTTAGAATAAGTTATTTGTATTTTTCACATCACTTGTCAATTGCAGCAATAATATACTGCAGTTATAATAGCTTAAGTTACAGTCTCATTAATGCAGGAGTCGAACTTTTAAGTCTTTTATAGCAAGATAATGTCAATCAAAACTTCTACTGTTTTCCTTTAACATTATAACTTTAACAACCTATGATTAGCAACTGTAGACAAGCGTCATGACTAGGGACAAGGGGAGGTTTAGATGCCTGGGCATTAAACTTAGGGGGGCGCCAAGGAGGCAAAACGTTATTTATTTCCTTCCATCATATCTGTACTAATAATAAAGATGAATTTGCGTGTGTATATTAGCATTCTATAAGCTAGACAGTTTGAGCTATAGTCACCAAATCTGGCACATATAACCAAAGAGGGTGAGAATGGTAACAATGGAGCGATATTTTTTTGAAATTTTAATGAATTAAAAATTAGTTTTTTCGTGATAACTTCCGAATATATAATAACATTAAAATAAACGTTACACTGACTTAAAATTTTAAAAAAATGTCTTTTTAATGATACAAAATCAATGATTGTACAAATTTTTTCTGAAATTTGTCAATTTAAAAAAAAAAAATTTTTTTTTTTTGCTTTGTAACTAAATAATAGATTACATTATTGTCTTAAAATTCAAATAATTTTCATTGTTTCATCAAATATTTAAACGCGTGATTATTTTCCATTGTTGAAAGCTAAAGGAGGAAGATTCTGTTTTATGTCTGTGCAGTTTACAAGACAAATAAAAAAAATTACAACATCGCGGAGTTAAAAAAAAATGATGAACAGTTTATTTGCATTTTCAATAGAGCTGTAATGATATGGGATTGTCACCATTAGAAAGTACATGCACCCAATAAACATAACCTAAGTAAAACAATTAATATAAAACAGATTGTCAAATTATTTGGTGGTGACTGATTTTGAAATAAAATATGACGAAAGAGTCAAAAACTAACTTCGTCTTTCGCAAAGTCACTGACGACAAATAAGAATGAAAAAAAATCGTATTACACCCCGGGGATCACTGATTTTAGAATAAAGGATGAACTTAAAAATAAAAAAGTAGAAAACCTGAAAATACTTAATAGTTGAATCAAAATGAAAAAAAAAAAATTCCTTGTTTAAAGCAATAACACCATTTACTTTATAAATAAGCAAATACATAAAAATTAACATTAAATATATTCTGAAGAATTTAAATTTATGGGGCCAGCCAAGAATAAAAAGCGAGCTAAAATCTATTACGTAAAGTTAGACCTAAAATTTTAAAAGGTGTGATGAAAGTGTTTCTAATTCGTTGAATTAATCACTCATTCTTACGTCATTTTTGAGAAATTTATCAAAGCATATCGCTCCTATCATCTTATAAAACCTCAACGAGAAAGTGAATCATGAATCATTATATCATTCAGTAATTAACTGTATAAAATTAGCTTACAACATTAACATCACCTTAACTAAGCAAAAAAACTGTTGAAGGTAGCATAAAATTAACTATAAATTTCTATAAAAACAAAACCAACTTGCAATGTGCATTGATTGTTTTGTGTCGAATTTATGTTTTAAATTTTATTAATATAATGCATATATTAATAAAATGCGTATTAATAATATAATGCATCGATAACAATTGTTAAAGACAGCGATACTTAATTTTTATTTCCTTCGCTATAACTTGATCAGTCTTCAGTTTTCGGACCCTCATATCTTCGTCTACTTACTCAAAGGAATTTCTCTTGAAAATATTAAGAGTTTAGAATAGGATTATGGAATAAAAGAGCGTAAAAGACGGTACGCTCGTTGCATCAAGATGTTTTTTCATGCATGCACCAGTACTATGGCCTGTAAACTCAGAAAAAAATTATAAACAAATGAAAGAAATTTGCGATTCCGATTGTAAATAGTATAAAACAATTGAGATAAATTCAAAAAATCTCGACTGATATTGATATAAATAAAAATAATTGAGATAGAAGAAATATAGTTAAAAGATTAAGAAGCAGCTTTTGAAAAATGAAACAGTAACATCAAATACTTTGAAAATATATTTTACCGTTCATTTTACATATTAGAGTCATTATGGTAAAAGTTCTAATACTTTCTATGCCAATACAAAACTGGCGGATAATCGTAAACCATTTAGCAAAAGATTTAAAGAATAAATATTATAGAAGAATAAATGTTTATTAAAAATGAAATTATCAGCGAACGAAATGCGCTTACCTGGTTCGGCTGAAGTATGCAACTTGTGAATTAACTTCAAAATTTACTGTTTAATACATAAACTAGTTTCACAACAAAATTACAAAAACTATTTTAAATCTGTATTTTTTTCCACACCATTATCGAAGGATAAATTATCTATTATTTATCTTAGTATTTTTTTTATTATCTATTTGGCAAATTTTATACGTTTTGATCTAATTTGCAATATTGAAACTGAAATCCATCATCTGATAGTTGGTCCTCGTTTTAGTACTGTAAAATAACATGTTTAGTAATTACTTTTTGATGTTTGAAAGTTATTTCTTCCGTGTCAGTTTTCTAAGCCAGATACAATTTTTCTTCTTTCAGAGCCATGACTCCGAGGCGAATAAAACTTATGATCCTAGCGTCCTGGCTGTGGGCGCTATTTTGTGCCACTGGACCCCTTGTAGGATGGAACACGAATGTTTACAAAAAGGTATTTCTACAAAAAAATTAAGCGAAGAGCAAAATGCACTTTTAAAATTTGTATTAAGTTAATTCAATAGTCGACAGATAGAAATAAATCAGAAATTTTTAGCCCAGTTTGATTTATTTCAGTCTTATGTTAGAAAAGATATTTAAAAGAAAAAGTATTATATTATTTTAATTATATAAATTAGCCAAATTAAAATTTCTAACCAAGATTATTATGGCAAAATTCAAAGATTTTTATTATGTGAATTTACTGGAATTAGTCTTCGGTATTAATGATTTTTTTTTCTCTGCTGGATTATAATCCATTAAGTTTACTGTAAAAAATGTAGTTCGGATTGTGTGCGAGGATCTGTGAAATACTAAATTTATATAAGATAACCAAATTAGCAGGCACATTCCTGAATTTTGTTCTTCGGCTTGAAAAACACTGCAAATTTGTCTCCAGTTTTAATAGAATGTTCCGAATCACAGCAACGATTAAGTAGAGGTAGATATTACTTGCAACGATTTTTGCATGTAGATAGTTCTGCTTTGCCTACTAACTTTTTGCAGTGATCAGTCTGATCTAATTGCAAGAAACTATTAGGTTTGTCTGATCTAATTATTAGTAATTATATCAGTATGATCTAAATACTATTGTCACTAAATACTATAGTGTGATCTAAATATGTTCATCCACTGAACTAAGATGGAAATTTCTTGAGATAGCGTTAATTTCAATTAAATGCGACAAAGTGCCATGATAAAATGATCAGACGTTTGAATTTATCGAGACTTTCTTAGTTTTTCCCGATTTTATTTCCTAAACGTAGAGTTTCACTGAATGAAGCGCACAGGATCTGATCATTTTTGAGACACTCTACTGAGATTCCTAGTTCATTATTTTTTCCCTATTTGGCGAACAATTAAATTATAGGGATAATTTTCTCTATGACGATTATTGCTTTTACGAAGTTCAATGACCAAATACAATTTTGCTGACTAATGTTGCTAATAATTTCTTTATTCTTTCTAATAATCATTCTAAATTCTACATTATTTGAACGCTTTAGTTTTTAGGAAAACGAAATATATGTTATTCTATTATTTGAAACTAAAAATATATTAAATATATTTTTGTTTTCCTTGAAAAAATGTCTCTAAATACTATTTATAGTTTAAATTAGCTGACTGGGTGCATGATTTAGACGGGCAGTGGGAACATTGGATTAGTCTGATTCAACGATGTATGAAGTGCTCTACTGGCTGTTTATTAAGTTGTCACGGTTGGGTTAAATGACAGTATTTTTCCCATGATAGTTGGTTCAACCTAATCCGAAGTATTATAATTTTGTGTTCAAGACCCAATCGATTACACGGCAATCACTCAGAACAGAACTCTTTACTTTTAAATGTCTAATTGTATTTGAAATGTATTAGCATGTTTCCGGGATTCTTATTTATCTTTTAGTTTTAATGCAGACACATTTGTTATACTTGGTTAATTACTTCATTGGGTATTATCAGTTTTTATCATATTCACAAATACACTTATAATTGAAAGATGCCTCATAATGTTGTCGATCATTGTAACAATAAAGGTGTATATACAAGATGAATCGAAAGTTCTTAGACAAAATTTAAGAAACCTTCAGATATGTGGTAGCTGGTGGTTATATCTGCTACAGGCGATAATTAACGAGATTACTCTGACAGATAATCAGAAGACTGTAATTGAAACTGCGATTCTAATCTTGCTGTGTTTCACTGCAGTTGGTGCATTTTCAAACGGCAGTGCATAACCCATACCTGCTGAAGTCTGTAAAATACGAACAACATTGTAACATCTTGTATTGCAATATATGGCATGCCCTGTATTGCAATACACATCTTGTACTACAATAAAGGGCATGGTAGTAAGTATGCTATATAAGCATACTTATGTAGCATACTTATTACCATGCCCTATGAAGAACCTGTTGAATATTCTTGAAGAAAGTATTTCCAGAGCGTTCGCCGTAATATTTGTTTTTATTGCATTGTCATAGAGACTTCTCTAGTATCGTACAATGCATTTGTACCAATATATTCTTTTGTAATAATCACTTGTCTGTGCAAATGACTTTCTTTCGGAGTATGCCTAAGAACTTTTGAGCAAGCCCTTATAAAGGTGTCATGTTGCATTCAAACGTGACAATTTGTGAGTTATTGAAAGATTTATAAATAAATGTTATCTCTTTCAGCAAATCGGAAGATATTAGAATCTGTGGAAATAATTTCGCAGAACTCGAACATTTTTATATTTAACTCAAAATGTTTCAATAATTGTTTTAAAAACTTTATTATTTCGTAAAATGATGCGATATTTTGCTATTCAGGGTTCTAGTCAGTGTGGTCCAGCCTATCCGAAAGGCCTAGTAGCCATGTCCCATTCGGCTCTGATTACTACCAGCAATTATATCATCCCTCTGAGCGTCATGACTTTCTGCTATTCGAAGATCTTCCGAGAGATCCATGTGCACATGAAGAGAATACGGGAGACATCCAACATCGACCTGGAGAACTCGGTCGCGCAGCAGAAGAAGGTGGCCACCACCCTCTTTCTGGTGCTCGCCTGCTTTCTTCTTTGCTGGACGCCTTATCTTCTTTATTCGAACGCAGCAGTTTTCGTCAAGGATAAGAGCAAATTGCCTCCCATTCTGAATCCCTTGGTGAGATACCATATTTTCTTTTCAGTATTTGAGTTGATCACAAATGAGAATATTTCTCTTTGTCAGAATTATAATTGTGGCATATCCAAACTCATGTCAGTCCCGAGTGGAGACAGTGCATCAGCCGATTGAACAATTATCAGATAAAATCACAATTTAAATATTTCAAATCGTTCCGAGAAGTGTTAGATCCAAAGCTGGCGAAAAATCTACAATAACTTACATTGCCTTATAAATAAGTTCCAAGAAATGTATACATACATTGAAAGATTATTATTAAAAACTTTTAATAGCATATAACAAAGTTAAATTGATATTAAAAATATAAACGTACATCCAGAACTCTGCCGGAATCGTTTTCAAATTTTTACAGTACACATTTATTTTAAAATTATTCTCAGCATTGTTCCATGAAATTTAATAACAGTTTACTTCAAGATACTGCATTAACTGGACAAAGAATCTGTCTAACATATTGTTCCAATTTAGGAAACAAAATTGAATTAAAATATCTTCTATATAATCTATAAAATGGGTTGGCAAATTTTTACTAGAAGAGTTTATAACACATTTCTAATAAATTTTTTTAACTCTTTTACAAGTATTCCTTTTATTTTATCCTGTACCTATATGTTCTTGGTAGTGCAAAATTTTAAACAATTTTATCGTTTTAATAGTTCCTGCTTTTCTATCGAATGATTGCTTTGTGACATCAAAATATTACCCGATCTGTTGCCAATTGATATCCTTCCTATTCCTCAGGAAAAGGAAGGATATACGTTCTAAAAAGATATCCTCATACAAATAGTTAATCTAGCTTAATTGAATATTGATGATTCCAAGAAGTAATATTCGATAAAGCGATTTTGTTATATAACTTCTACTTTGAACGGCTTAGACAACAGTTCCAAATAACTCACTCAGTACACAATTAATAATAATGGATGTATTATAATGCATGAAATACATGGAATTTTTTAATTAATAGATGTATTTTAATTTAAAAAGAAACAAATATATAATGATATTTTAATATCTAATTTAATCCAAATTAATTTCCTAAATTTTTGCCTAATTCGGCCCATGTCAGGATCATTCTAAAGTATTATCTTGTTTCCTGATCCCATTTCACTTTTGGAGCTTTTGTAAAAATAATGCGCCATCAGTTCCACGTGCCAAGTGAAAATGATCCCACCATTGTCCTTGTCAAAGGTCAGCACGTGTATTGAATTGACACGTGGCCGGAAATCTCATGTTATTTAAGACTAGTGATCATTTGTTTCGTTCCTTCTTTACTTCTGCTTTTGTTCCGCGCTGTTATGAACGCGTTCTGTTCGCGCCTGCTTGTAAATAAATTGCTTTTCCTGGATGGATTAAATTGAATTTTTAAAAATGTAAAATGTCCCTTCTATGTTTTTGAACCTGCCTTCTGCTTTCAGAAAATTAAATGCTTACACACATACACACGCATGCATACGCATATATATAATGATAAAAACAAACAAACAAACAAACAAAAAAACTAAAATTTATTGAAAGCGATATTAGGCATAAAAAAACTTCAGTGAAATCGATTACTTATCTATACACAATTACTAATTCGGATAGCTTTTTTTTTGTGTGTAATCACTCTCCACCTTTGTCGACTAGCTGGTTCTCCGGGATCATAGTATACAAAAAATTTCAATAACATCCTTTCACCACAGCCAAGTTTTTAAAGGAATTGTTTGAAATTTTGATAGGTAGGCAACTTGCATTATTTTAAGAGCTTTAGGATGCTAAAAAAAACTTCCTTGTTCTTGTCCATTCTATTATTTTCTCTATCTATCATCTCGATAAATATTTAAAAATCAGTTTGAAAGAGAAAAAGACGAGACTTCGATCAACCCAATAACTTGTTTGTTGAATCGAAACATGTGCATGAAATATACAAGGATAATAATTGAAATCATTTAGCATTGGAATTTATAATACGACAAATGCATCATAATTTTAGAATGTTCAAAGTATAACATTTTTTATATCATTTCTTATATTTGAAAATTTTATCCATAATTATAATAGAGCTTAAAGAATATTAAATTATACTTTAGAAAGAAGTCAGTATAATGCAAAAGAAAAAAAAAGACTAATCATATTTTGGTAGTCTAGAATGGACAGAACTCAGTATAAAATATTTGCAATACCAATAAAAATTATTTGAATTTCATCACAATAATGGAAAGTATTGTAAAATATGCTTAAAGCAGACAAGGAACCAAACCTTTATTATCGATGCAGATAGGAATAGGGTTCACTGCTGTTGAAATTCTTATTTTAAGACTCACCTCTTGACATGACAAAAGTTATATTATTAAAAATTGGACATAACTACAAGTTAAATAAGTAGAACTTTCGTTTTCTAGAGCGATTTCAATTTTTTTTTTTGAAAACTCTGGAAACTGATGTTTGTAGAATATCCACTAAAGATATTTGATTAAATTATTGTTATTTATTGCTATCAACATTTTTTTTTAGGATGAATCATTTTCGGAGACTTTTTGGAACAAATAATCAAAAGATTTTATTTCAAATCCTACAATACAGAAAAGGTTTATTTTTAAAATAAAATTTTCATTTAATAATTAAAGGAATGAACTCATTTATCTTTTCAGTGAGCATAATTACATTAACTGATGGAAAGTAAATGCTTTATTTGTGTTAACCAAATAATCATTCTGAGCCAATGAATATTTAATTACTGCACCTTATGAATAATTTTGAATTATTTCAGGCTTACTGGTGTGGCTATTTTAATTCTGCATGCAATCCTATCATATATGCATTTAGAAGTCCTTCATTTAGGAAAGGATATAAAGAAATAATGTGTGGGGCCCAATCTGCTAAGCTCAGCGCAGGTAATTATTTAAAAATTATTATGTATCATTTTTATCAAAATAATAAAACGTTTAGATTTAATATACTCCATTTCAAATATAATAAAATCATCAGATCAAATATCATTGAATTTGTAAAGATTTTTATTTTATACTTAAATAATTTCAATTATCGTTTGCAGATAAAAATCTAGATAACATTCTAAAATCGTGAAAAAAGAATATAAAAAAAGAAAAGCAAAATCTCTAATCAGTGTTTGAGATGGAATAAAGAATGGCGATATTACGAATCATTCTCATTACAAATCATTACGAATACGATTGGTGAATTTAAAAAAAAAAAAATTAGGATATAACGGATAAGCTAGAAAAGGGAAAGTCAATATAATATTTTGATAATTTATTTAAAATCTATTTTTACTACATTGTGTATTTTGTCTTCAATATTGACATTAAGTTTAAAATGTGGAAAAAGGTACCATGAAAATTTAAATAACACAATACAAATGGATACGAGATTACAGATAAAATTTAAAAGAAAATAGAACCTTAAAATAGAAATGCTAAGTACTTAAATGCTTTATTTTTTAATTAATAGACAAGTTTTTAAATTTATTTTTTTGTGAGTGTTGTTTTTATCGCCATCATGTTTTCATTTTCTAACATGTTTGATGTATTTTTCAGAAATGCGTTTTTGGTACGAAATGAACAATTCTCGACGACGAACTCTTTCAATGTCACATGATCCAAAAACGACGAGAACTAGAGCTTTGTCTGATACGCTATTCATTGGTTAGAACTTAATAAGAAAGAACTATTCAAAATTTTCAAAGTAGAGGAGGAAAACAAACAAACATAGAAAGCGCTCTGGTCTTCAATAATTCCAAATATAAAACAGACCACGAACATTTGTATTAAAATTTCTAGTCGAATCAATAGTGTTTAAAGAAAAGAAATCACCCATATCATCCAGGTTAATCAAAGGCAAGGCCGAAAACTTCAAAAGGAATGTTTTGGCGACGAAATCTTGTATTTGGAGTCAACTTTGTGATACTGATTATGACTCATCTGCTGATTCTAATTGTTTTACTGATTATGACTCATCTGCTAATTCTGAGGACTCAGCGGAGGTAAAAATTAGCGGAACACTTTGCACGAGTTATGCTAAATAACACGATAAGCTGCTGCATTTGAATTCGTCAGTCAATGACTGTACTAACACAAAAGACTAAGCCTACTAACATTACCTGTTTTCTTGTCTGGTTTCGGTTACTAACAAATAATGCATGAGCTGTCTGAATGGAATATGACCTTTATTCTAATAACAATTGATAACCATAACTGCAATCGCATTATCACAAATATCAAATAGATAAGATAGTAAAGATAATACTATATTGTTTAAATAAGAAAATTAAAAGGGAAAAATGATTCATATATTCTTGAAATAGAGAAAAAAAAATCAAACTATCTCAGTGATAAAATTAAATATGTTCAATATCAGAATTCATTTTCAATTAATAAAGAACAAATGATAATTTTGAAGATAAAAATCTTTCTACTTAAGATGTCTCTAATGATATTCAAAAATGTTCATAGATAAATTGCTAATTGATGTTCATAACATAATCGAACATTTATTTGCAATGCGAGCATTGATCTGTAATAAACTGTTTTATACGAATATCTTCGTATAATCAAAAGTAAATCAAAATAAAACTTTTTCTTTGCAATTCAGTCTTTTTCGTCTTCAGTTTTTTTCTGAGCAAATATAATCCGAGGACTTGCACTTGTACCGAGATTCCGAAAATCTTTTGCAGCAATAGATTTTATAATCGTGCAGTTAGGAATTTTATAACTTTAAAGGAATTTTGAAGGAGAAATAAAAAAAAATTATTTGAGTTTTTAAAATCCCTGATCTAATTAATTACATTATTCTTTTTAAGGCCGTGGCAACGTTCTTCTTTCTTCCTTCTTATTCTTTCATCTATTATTAAACTTGATTAGAGAGCAAACAAAATACAGTTTTAAAACTCTTCAGCGATATTTAATTTCTTTGGTATCCATTTCTTCTTTTACAATACCGAAATTTTAAGGTGAAAGCTAAATGATTAAAGAAGCTTAATTAAATTAATGCCCCATTCTGAAGCTACTAGAGAACTATTTTCGAATGGATCTCACCATTTTTAAGTGTCATCAGATGCATCGGAACCAATCCTTTTCCTGAATTTTCACACAACACCAACGGGAGAAAAATTGAGCCTTCTGATTTAATGTGCACTAAAGCTGCGCACACAATTGGATTGAAGTCTTAAATTCGCAGTCCTTTTGTCACAAAGTTGTTGCCTGTACAATATTGATATGTCCCCAGAAAATTATTCTGAGCAATGTTTTATAATTCAAGAACCTAATTTTAAAAATAATTAATTCACTAAATAAATAATTTGTTCACTTATAAAATTTTATAAGGTTGCAAAAGAACCAAAAATATTTTTCCCAAACGAAGGTTGTATTTAAACGCTTCTTAAACAATTCATAAGTAGTTTCTAATAACCCTTTGTTACATTGATAATAAATATATTTTATTTTGGGCGTGGTTCAAACAAGCGAATCCGTGACATGGTTACTAATGCCTGTATTCATTAAAATATTTTTGTGCACCACGCATTCCTTTTCTAGTGAAAAGAGAAATGTTCGCAGACAGCATTCCTTTTCACATAAGTTACACATTTCAGTGTCATTGATCGATGGTCTAACAAAAATAAACTGTTTAGAGAAACTAATATTTCAAAGTCTTAGCTTTTGTTCCTTTATAAGAGTGCGAGAGAGTCGCGACAATTAAGCAAGAAACTGTGATGTCTGCTTACTAACATGCTATGGTTTTGCATGGTATACTACTAACAAATGAATGAAATTAATAATATTTTTTGGAAGATAAAGTGGACGCAGTTATATTGATGTATCTTAAGCAGGAAACGATTGAACTCGGTTTGAGCATACTGCTCTTAAAATGCTGGAGGGAACAAAAGTCATTTTCTATAAATTATTAAATTAGTTCAAAAGTTATAACTATTTTGCACAGAAGTAATTTTACTTGCGAAATGCAAAGAATTCGGCGGGAGAGAACCCGCTTAAGATGTGTTAATCGGTTTCACTAAATAAAGTTGAACATAAGCGTATATAATTTACCGTGCAAAATCAAACTGATTATAATTCGTCGTTAATCAAAATATTTTTGTTAAAATTAGTTTTGATAAGTAATGAAGTTTTAGTGTACATTCCAATAATTAGAACAAAAAAAAAAAAGGATTTTTTTTGTAATATTTTGTGAGATTTTCAGTACTTTTCAAAATGGATATTTTTAGCATATATTCCAACTCTGTAACCGTGTCCACTTTATACTAACAAAAGATTTGAAAATAAATTCTTAATACTTGGTTGTTTCTGTTTATAATCAGTTTTAGATCTTTATTGTGCAATTTGTATTCTTAATATTTATTTATAAATGCTACTTAAACATTTAATATTTTAACTTAATTTCAATTTTTAATAAATAAATAATGATATACTGTTTTTTCAGTGAATTCTATGAGTTTCCGCTCGAGATCTGCCCGAGGATCGTTGAAATCTAGTTCGAATGTTAATATAAGTAAGTATTACACACTTGAATAAAAATATCATTGATGCTTCAACATAGAATAATATTTTCATGCGAAAATTGATATTAAATAATTTATAGCATTAATTCTCTTGTTTTAAAGATCAACAACAACCATCATAAAACCAAATATTGTTTGTAATTGGTGGAAAATATTTGATGTAAAAAATTGTCACATTATGTCTAAAAAGAAAATAGTGCCAGGATGTTAAATAGTTTTTACTGTTAGGAGAGACTTTGGCCATAAAGTGATTGATTTTTAAAAAGAAAAAAAAAATGCATCTCATTTTGAATGGAAGTACCAGCTTTCTTAAAATCATACCCTAAGACAAATTTAGAGAAGCCCACACGGCAAATATGATACGTTTATGTGCCAAACCTCTTGACCGGTACTTTAAAGAATAGAAGAAAGGTAAAAATGTCATTATGTGTTGGTGTAAACTTATTTTTTAAATAAATCCGTAGAGATCAACTTCTGAATTTTTTTTCAAACATGCAAATATCTTACTTAAACTAATTATCTGAAGAATTGAACTACATGCCATTTTCGAATTGCCAGTTATCATATTTTCGGAAATCTATAATCATTCATAATTGTTTTAAAACAACATTTGTAAAATAAGTAAATAGTTAAGTTTTAAATTCAGCATCCTTAACAAATAATGACTAAACTATGTAAACATTTGTTTAATAGAATACAGTCACGTGAAAGGACTAGACTTGATCATAACTAGATTATTTTCTCAATATTTAAGCCAATATTTCTTTAAAAATTTCCTCAAACGATCATAATCATTTTTTTACTTTCTCGTATAGTACATAGAAAGTATAGTAATCGTCAAAAAATTCAAACTCGTGATTTTGACGAATCTGCACGTTTTAGAACGCCCTGCTTTCGAAAAACACATTTGTAGAAAATGTCTGTCCATCCTTCTGTCTGTGACAAAGATTATTCAAAAGCGTTTTGAGCTAGACGGTTGAAATTTGGTATATAGTCTTTACACCAAATTTACATATTTCTATCACATTTTAAGTGAAATCTATTCAAAGGAAGTTCATCTATACGGCTGCTCGAATATAATTTAGCATGATAATTGCAAACCGAAGGGAACTAAACAGATAAAATTCGGAACACAGATTTAACATGTATATTGTAGACACCTGTCAAATTTTGAATTAAATCGAATTACAGTCTAACTGCCTGTTGGTCTTTACTTTCAGAAACATGTAAACCCAGTAATTCAAAAACGCAATGATTTAAATCTATCGAACTTGGTATGGGATTTTGTGACTAAAGTGCAGTTTTGTGTCTGATTTTTGTTTCAATCGATTGAGAAAAATGTGCCTAAAATCCAAATTCGATTTTTGGATACTTACTAATGCATGCTGAGGATTAATCGTCAAATAACTAACCAAGATTGACTCCATACCATCAGTAAAAATATTAAATTCACATCAAAAATTAATAATTCGTAACTATTGTACGCCATTGTCATGAAGGGGGTTCTCTGGTATGTCAAGTTTATTAGAGAGTATGCGAGAAAGTTTTGGGGAGACCAATCCAGCTGGTTTAAATGGTATTTTAAATTTCCTAAAAAATTATCCAATATATTAAAAATTTAAAATGGATAAATTCTAAGTATTTTTAACCGTCTTTTATAGATAAAACGCATGAAATCGAACCCCCAAAGGCCGAAATCCGCAGACAGCGCACTCTGCTATCCCAGACAAGCTGGAGAAGCATGCCACTCATACCCAACCTCGTAAGATCGTTCTCGACCAAGTCTTCAAGCAAAAGCCATCCCGAACCAGAACAATCACCGGCCCCTGCAGAGTCTAGTGTCCCGGAAAATGATTGCGGAATCTGTGGGTTTTGGAAGCCCAGACGTTCGCCCATCGAAGTGCCGCAGACAGATCCCGATGTTCCCCGATGGAACACGGACAAAAGACATTCACTGAGTCATGAGATCCGAGAAGAAGACGAAGATGGTGAAAATTGTCCTCCAAATGGGGACATACGAGAAGATTTTGAAGAAGAGGACCGTGTCTAAGCACAAGCGTGATCCTTTTCGGTAATCTCGTCACAAGTCGGTAATATCCTACCATGTATATATCTGTACTTAAGAAGTCGAGAAAAGGACGGATGCATGCGAAATTAGCTTTGAACTAACGTATCTGTCTGATAAGTATGTGTCCTACGAAGACTATTCTTTTTAAACTTCTTAACTTTCTGAAATAGCATTGATATCGCAGAAACGCACAAATAAACATTTGCTTTGCAGACTTAGTTGATATAGAACAATGAATTGTATGTCTAAGATTGCGCAAGTCGAATCGAGTGAGTAGATATTTACGACTGGTTAACCAAAAAAAGATGGTGAACTCATCTTTTTACTTACTAATCTACATATGCTCAGTGATGTATTGCATCATATTATTATTGCATCAAGGATCAGAGAGTAAATATAATGTCTGGCAAGCTAATTTTTACTCAGCACAATAATTTACATTTATGCTTTAATCATAAACTCAAATAATAATAAGCATAGAGCAAATGCCTGACCATATCATTTAACAAGAAATAATGATTTGCTGGAGAAAAATTCAAGTTTTTCTTTACTATAAGCATTTCGAAGACCAAAAAGAAACGCGCCATCTCTTGTTTTCAAATCATCTGACAATAAAGTTACTCATGAGGGCGGTCTCCTTCGGTTACTCATGAATTTACCGTCATTGCTTTTTATCTTTAATAAACAACTTTTCAACAGCTTGTTGAATATGACAAGAGAATACAGAATGGACCATAATTGTCATAAATACATAGTGCGATATCTCGCTATGAGTCGATGAACGAGGGTACAGAAAACGATTCCGAATTTTCAAGAAAATCGAACTAAAAAATAAAGAATAATGAATTGCTTTAAGAGTAATACACGTATTTAGTCTCTTCGTACCTCGATAGCAGAGGAAAGATGAATCTTTCAAGAGAATTATACTTTAAGGATTAAAGAATATCCATAAAGATACATCAAAGGGTGCACCTTCTTTTGTCCAACCTAACATCCCGCCATTACTGAACGTAACAGTATCGATAGGATTTGTTGTGGGCGAATCAAAGGACGCACCATGAGAAAAACACTAACACAAAATAAGGCAGATGGAGTGTTATTTTAGTTTATGGAAAGAGAATAACCAAGAACATTCTATTGTTCTAACTTTCTACGTTTTGTTTCTTTATGGATATTCTTTTGTGACGGTAAACGATCACGACCTTGAACTGCTCGGATAAATTTAGCGAACTTGACTAAATCGACGACCATTATACGATTCGTCTGGACAGTAATTTATCAGCTGGCAGAAAGCGACGTATCGTAAAAATGAAATCACTTTTTCCAATAATCAAATCATTTGAAGATTTTAAATGCTTAACACTTCATTTTGGTTCTCCAGAAAGAAAAGCATCGTCAAATTTACATAAGAAATCTAGATCAAATTTTTGGAAATTTGACTTGGATGTTTTAAGAATTTTCGTAGCACTATCCGATTTTGTGGAAAATAGAGAAATAATTTTTCCATATTAAAATTAAGAATTGTTTGTGATTTATAAAACCATCAAAATATTTGGTTAGCGATAATTTAAATTGCTTTACAATAATCCAGAATTAATTATATTACAAACAAGTTTTCATAACTAAGCATCAAAGATAAATTACCTAATTACGTTTAAAAAAGCTACATTTATGAATTATATACAAGAATTTTGTTCTTAATATATATATTTGCAGGTTATATTATTTTTGAATCATTATTTTACTTGTATTATACTTGTATTACCTCTGACAACTCGTTTATTCAAAAAGCTGTTATCATAATAAAAGTTTTCTTGATGTTTATAAATTATTCCAACGACTAGCTTCATTTGTAAATATGGTTTTTGAAACTTGCTCTCATTAAATTTAATTTTTGTTTTAATTTTTAAAATAATAATTTTTTAAATCTATTTATTATTTTTTAAAAAAAAATTCGGTATAATACAGATAAAAATAATGTATGTTATTTGTTAAAAATATTTAATAAGACATACTTTAATTGAAGTCCCTTTACTTTTCTTTATACTATTTCTTTTTTTTGGGGGGGAGATATTGTTAGTCAATACAAGAGAAGGAGATATCGATACAGAAGTTAAGTTTCGGATTTGTGTTTTGCTTTCTAGTCAGAGCTGGACGATGCTATGACTCCCGCCAAGTTTAGTTTTTAGTTTAGCTATATTAACGTCCCGTTTTGAAACAACACTAGGGCTATTTTGGGACGGACCTCATCATTTTGAACCACGGCCAGATAACGAGGACAACACCTGAGCTGGCACCCCCCTCTCCACACCACGCCACACCAGCGGGAATACCTCCCGCCAAGAAATTTTATAGAAAAAAAATAGGCTCAGCAAGAAGCATAATGTTTACGGGGTAATAATAATACACGATTATCCAATAATATAAAACAATCTCCTTGCTAATTAGAGTGTGATTTTTGAAAAGGTCGACTTTTTCTGATCTAGTATTGAGGTTTTAAAATTGTGCAAACAGCATAAGAACGAGCACTATTTTCTAGTTTTGCCATAATTTACATAACTGAGTTTACAAAAAAAAAAAAAAAAAGGTTCAATCTTTTATAGTGTCATTTTCTGGTTTTAATGATTTTTTTTCTTGCTTCTAATCATCATTAAAAGAAGAAAAAGAATCATTTTTGGAAGCAGTCTCATTAAAAATCAACCCTTGTTTTATGAGGACATAAATTATAACTTTCATGTTATAAATAAGGTTATATTTAAGCGATCGTTACATTCGGATGTAACGTCGTTGAATGTTTTGAATGCGGTTCCCCCCCCCCCCCGAAAAACTACGGATTATGTAAATATGACCCGTACTTTTCGTCTTCAGGCAGTGAAGGATCGCCAAATTTTGCCAAGGTTTTGGGAATGGGTCTTCTTGAATAATGAAAAGTCGGATGATAGGAGAAAAGACAGCTTACTTCGATGAAGGGAATCTAAATCACTCACTAATACGACAGCATTTACTTATACTTCTAATTTCAGTAGTCCGTAGTAATGAAAAATTTAATTTTTAAGAATTAAGATTTCATTTGATGAACTCAGCGTTCTTCTTCTTTTTTTTAAAAACAAATAAGTAAATATGGTCAATTTTTCTAAGTAAATATTCCTATTTTTTTTTAAAGAAAATGATAATACTAAGATTTATTTTTAACGTTTATATTATCAAATCTGTCTGTTAAGAATGGGTTTGTCTTCCTTTTAGGAATTTTAAGTACTTCAATGAATTTTTTTTAAATGTTATGTAGAATAAGTTTTTCTTGGAGCACTCTTCTAGCTAAAATTTTCGTCCGAACCTAAAAATGCAAAGAAAAATGCTAGCAGAATTTGATAGGGTGGGGGGGGGGGAATTGTGCCGAATTAAACTGTCCGTGGTTCAAGGCAAGAAGATACAAATATCGGTAAATGATTGATCAGATAGAAAACATAAAAATATGAATATTTTGCCTGAGGTTTTCTTTGAAGCTTGTAGTTATGGATGGCCAGAAACAAAACATATTCAATATACCCAATCTTATAAATTCACGTTCAATAAAAAGGATATCGAATGGCATATACAGGATATTTTATGTATAAAATGCCGTGTACTATTGTATAAAGTTTTATATTATAAACGGACTTCCAAATTTACAGTACACTTACCTTCCGTCTCAAGCAGTCATCAAATTCGTTCGGTTGCCAGTTCAGGTACGAAGCTGCAATTTGTCCATTTGCTTGCAGACAAAGTATCAAATTTTAATTTTTCTCCCAAAATACTATAGAATACCTTGAATAATAGAATATTATTCAAGTTTTAATAGAATATTATTCAAGTTTTTTAAAAATGATTCTTAAAAAATAAACAAACAATTTCTATTTGGATCCGAAAAGAAAAAAAAAATCTCTTTAACCTTCCATTATTCATACTCATTAATTAGATTTAAAACTATAGTATGATCTTATCGCAAAGCTCACGGAACAGTTAAAATGTTCGTCAAAAATGCTTTAAATTGTGACAAAATAGTTACTGGAGAATATTCAATTTTGTTTTCTTGACATTGAAACTGAAGGGTATTTTTTTTTAATTATTAACGAATTATCTGAAAAAAATTATATCAGTATCATTTATATAACCTCAGAATGCATCTATTAGACATTGCGACTAGATGACAGTTAATAATTCTCAACTTTTATTTGCTACCGCCTTAAACAGTGATAAATATATCAATATGACAGTCATTTCTCAAAATAATAAGGTACCTGAAACGAGCATCAAAAGCTACAGAATTAAGCATAGTGAAATTGGTATTTTCAAACTATAATAAACGAAAAGCAGCTTTCTAATACTTACAGAATGCTAAAATTTCCAATGATTAAGCAATGCTTCGAAAATCGAATTCATGCAGCGGAAGTGTGAATGTTCTTTTGTAACAAAACAAAAAACTCGTATATAAATGACGACACATTCAGAATTAGAACGAAGAAAATTCCCGAAAGATTTTAATGAATGGAAAAGAAAAAGTAATTTTTATGGTTCAAAACTATTATGCAATTTTCTGATATACATAAAATTGTCTTCGCAATATGAATTTTAGCCCTAAACATATTAAATATTACTGTATTAATAAAATTGTCATAATTTGCTTGATTTACAGTAATTATCCAGTTACTGTTATTATCTATGTTTTATTGAATATATATTCTAGTCATTCATTGAAGAGAACAATCTATGACAGAGAATAGAATATAATTGTTTCCATGTCCTTGCTTCTTTTATTTGAATATTATTGCAATTTTTCTCCTAATTAATAAAGTGGCAGAGAAATAATTGATTTGAAATGATTAATTATTTGTAGAATTTTGTATGTTATTTGCTTTTTGTTTCTTGCAAAAAAAAAAAAAAAAAAAGAACAAGAATAAATCTCCATCATTTGAAATCAACAAATTGTTTTCTTTTTTAGTGACGTAGATGTATAAAATCTAAAGTATGTCATTGCTATTTGTATGTAATTATAAGAAACTGTTAAATAAATAAATAAAAAATATTTGAAACATTCTAAATTGCCTTAAAAGCAAATATTTTATAGATGGAATTAATTTATACAGGATCAAAGATTTTAAATATGCATTTTACTATTCGGATTATTACATAATATTAGATGCAACAGCAGATCCAATGTTT
>JAPMOR010011801.1:52352-127534 GCA_026543865.1 Argiope aurantia
TTATTACATAATATTAGATGCAACAGCAGATCCAATGTTTTTTTTTTTTTTTAATCTCACTTCGGCAAAGGCAGAAATAAATTCGATGATTAATCATTCAATAAAGGCAGAAAATTATAAAAGTTTCTGCTCATCATGATAATACTTCTACAATAATAATAATAATAATTTTTGGAAATTGTTCCAGTTTTGCAAAATTTTTATCTAATCTTCCAATATGATTCGAAAAATGCATTTTTTTTTTAATTATGGGATTTTCTTTTTCAAAACTATTTTATATTTTGGAAAAAATATATCAAAATACTTTGGTATAATTATTTTCATTTTATCACTGTTAAAATATATGCATTGCGTTTATATTCTAGGTTTATCATAACTTACATAATAAATAAATTTATGAATTAAAAAAAATTTAGTAGCAAAAAAAAATATCCCCGCTGTAATTATTTAAATTTATTATCTTACAATCACAAGTTTGGTGTCGATGAAAATGACTTGAGAGGACAAGTTTGTTCTAAAACAACAACATCAAAAAAAAAAAAAAAAAAAAAAAAAACTGATTAAATACTATCTTAGAATTTTTCCATTATGGATAACATTTTTTTTTACTGAATGAGTTTGTCATCAAGAAATTAACATCGCAATAAAATTTTATGGAATTATAATGATACTTTTGAGAGTTATAGGCTTTTGAAATATGATACTTCCAAAGTTAAATGAGTCTTACGAACTTTCGGAGATTTCTCAGAAACTATTATATTTTCTCCAAAACTTTTTTCATTCAATGAAAAAAAAAAAAAAAAAACATTTCTTAAATGCACGAAAAATGCATAAATGACACAAATATAATATTTTTTTAACATGAATGTGTGAGAAATGGGAATTTAACATAGTAAAGTTTTTTGCACAAAAGCATAGCTAACATGCTAAAATACCAAAATCCAAATCATTTTCGCATTGCTCACAAAAAAAAAAAAAAAAAAAAAAAAAAAAAATGCAAATTCCTGCAGGCGTTTTGTAACACCTACTTTTTGAGAGACCGTATGTTAAACTTATCTGTATTTATAAAACTACTCTTCATAAAGCATGAGCTTTCATAGAATTTATAATATCGCAGCTAATTAAATATTAAATTTATTTTCAGATCAGACGATTTGAATTTAATATAAATTTTGCTTTATTAAAAAAAAAATTTTTTTCTTTTCTTTTTTGAGATGATATAAAATATGATTGCTGGACAGATTGACTGTAGAAATAATTAAATAACTTTTCCTCTTTAGCAGCAGTTATGTTTGCTGATAAATTAAATAGAAATAACATTACTTGCCATTCAGTATATTAATTAACAATAAAATAAGGAAATTAATTAGCATATCTTATTTATAAACTTAATGTCGAACACTCAATAAAAAATTTCTTTAATAAGGTGGAGGATATTTACAAAATATCGTTAAAATGATTCACTCACAGTTAAGAACTCGTATCCTCTATTTATATCATCTATGAAAAACTATAGTTCTGGAAATTATAGTATGATATTATGAGTGGTTTAGTTCATTTACATTTGCCTTGATGGTTCCCGCCATTCTGTTGCAGATTGTCCATCTAGTACTAATTTTTACTAGTAAACTTTATAGTACTAATTTTTCTCCCTTATGTTTCAATGAGTGGTTTTCGCAAGTCTTATCACATAATTTACAGACAACATGTTTATCTAAATATTAATGTGAAAAGAATTTAAAAGTATCATATAATTCATCGGGAATTTTCAATGAGCTCATGATTTTAAGCTCCTCTGTTTTTCCATAAATTATAAAATAAGCTTCTTCCTTTATTGCATTCGGTATAATTTTTCTAGTCTCTTCGACTAATCGAATCAAAAGTTCGATAAAGAACAGTTTAGCGGTCATAACTAATCTAACAATCTTCTAATAGAACTGAAAGTTTAAAATTGGATACAGATATATGTCTGATAACTAAGCCTGTACAAAATTTTATCCATTAACCTTTTTTATTATGTTCGTACAGCTTTAGGTGCTAAGATAGACAAGTTAGCAGGTAAAATGATTGTAAAGGATATCTTATTAGTTACAAAAAGAATTAATTTGTGAGAAGATATCTACACTTTTTATTTATTTTTTATTTTAAGGAATGTAAAAAGATAAATACTATCAGAAGTCTTTTCCAATGGATTGTGTAAACTCACATTTGTAAGTACGCAATCATGTAAGTTGAGTTAAAGATATTCCAGTCATAATATATCAGTAATAAATTTTTTGGAATATATATATAATATATATATGACATAACATTTTTATTAGGGAGAAAAAAGAAAAATTGAGCAAGTAAAACATTTTTCTTTTAAAATATTTATTTACTCTACAGACTAGTAGGATATTTGTACAGTATATAAAAAACATATTCGTATAAAATTGCTATTGAATTATGATTTGATCAACATAAAGCAACATGAAGAGGAAAAATCAAAAATTTAAAGCTCAATTAATTGTGCTAGATATCATATTACTAAAGGCACCTACTGGTACTGTAAAAATTCCTTTTGATTAAAGGTAGCACATAAATCACAAAAAATACAAGCACCTATTAATTTAATCGTAATAAATGGGTAGAAAGTTTTATAATGCATAAAAAATATTTTTATTATCATACATGTAAAATTTTACATAAATATATACATTTTTTTTACTCCCCATTTAACTTACAAATAGAAATATCACAGATATGTGTAGTGAACCTTGTAGATTTCAAATTTGTGATATTATTATTACTACAAATATTTTTTAAAATAAATTAAATAAAGAAAAAATTTATCTAGGGAGATAACAATGAATAAAATTAAGAAAATATTAAGAATCATCATTATTTAAATCATAATATCATAAACATTTTTTTTTTTTTCTTTTTGCTGGTGTTCAAAATTTTGAAAATTGACGGGTTTTACTTAAAATCCAAAAATCATGAATAGATTACTGCTTTAAAAATAAAATAAGCTCTAGTTTATACTCAAGTAAAACTTTTCATGTTCTGAATTTAAGATAAAACATGTTTATTTTATATTAAAAAACAGTTCCAGCAAAAGTGCATATAACAAAAATTTTCTTAGCAAATTGCTAAATAATAGATTGATAAAAAAATATCAATTTGAAGTCAATACTCTAGAAATATTGGATTGTAAAGTTTCTAATAAAAAGATAATTTTATAATTTGAAAAATGATGTCAATTATCTCTACGTTCGGAAGTAATGACAATTTTGCAGTTATTTGTCTACGGAAAGCAGGAAATACAAAGTTCATGAGACTTATTAAGACAACACATCATTTTTGGAATGATCATTTGAATTAAACAGCTCTCAAGTGTCAAAATGGATGCAGGGGAAAGAACTCCTTATTAGGATGTCATTTTCAGTACCTAAACTTGGCATGAAACAATCAGTAGGTTTAGATAATTTCAACATAATTTGATGGAAACAGTCCTTCCTTCCCTTTCAGTTTCCCAAGCCACCATCCAGATGGATCTAGAATTAAAATAAAAAGTATTTTAGAACAGTAAAATTACTCTTTCTAAAAATGTTCCGATTATTGTTGACAGAGGTTTATGAAATATTCTTTCAGCCCAAAAATATGGAATACATTATAAATATTAATGGATAAAATAAATATTGCAGTATCAAATAGCTTTATTTGTATTGAGTAGTAATCATAACTTTTGATAGTAAATAAATATCTAAATTTGAATCGAGTTAGAAACTTTGAATAAGAGTAATTATGCCACTTCCCTTTCCATCAGTAAGAGAAAGAATATTTTTTCAATGAAAAATATTGTTTTGTAAAAAAAAAAAGTATGAAATTGCAGCAATTAATCAAAATTCTTAAAGTTTTTTATATCAATAAAGCAAACTTCATTTAGAGGGACTGTTACACCACTGAATTCAGCTATGTTTTGGAAAAAAAAATCTTTACATGAAATAAATTAAGGTTTCAAAATGATAAATAATGCTACTTGCACTCCATGACCAATATTACAGTTACATTTAAATGATTAATATACATTCAGACAAAAATTATTTCAAAATGTATTCTATATTTTCAGTCAAAGAGAGGATATCTTTTTTTAAAGTTCTCTAATGGAGAATAAAGAAATTTATTGAGCTTTAGATCATTTCACATCTATCATCTAAGAGCATAATTAGATAGATAAATATTAGAAATAAAGAGGTAATGATCCTCCTGAAACTTTCTTGCAGACTACCTAATAAAGGTGTTTATGAAATTTTTGTTAAAAAGCACAAATGTGCAGATTTTTTTGAGCTTTATAATGAGCATCTTCTACTACATAATATAGTGAAAAAATTCAGTATATATTAAGGGCACCTTTTTCTGGCAAAGAATTAAAATTGTAGCCACATGATTAATATCAAATTTCATTTATTTAAGCTGTTGCATGTTTGAAATATCATGTTTATATGCATGCAACAATACAGACTGACAGGCAATCAACTCCATCAATATTTTTAAAAAGGCTAATAACGTTATGTAAAAACAGGCCATACCTTGCTTAATTACAGTTATGGTATCATCCACAGAAAATGTTAATTCATCCGTGTCTTGAGCTTCATAAGCATAGATAGCTTTGCATTGAGGTAGAGCTGGTTTAGGTTTGGCTGGTGGTTTAGGTCTTCCACCACCAGGAGGTGGTTTAATTTGTCTGGTATTTAGCCTCTGGAGGCTACATTAATAAAAATAAAATATAAAAAAGAACAGAAGATAATCAATAATAATTTATAATAATTGTAATTTCTTCACAAAATACAAATAAATGATAAACAACAAATAAAGATATAAATAACTGATTTTTACACTTCTGCCGTAAGTACTACAGGTAATGATATTGTGGTGAATAGCATATAAGCCAGTTAACAACTACGCTACACGAGCGTACGCTTTTGTATCCTGGTTTAGTTACTGGACTGCTAATCCAAAGGTCCCAGGTTCTATCCTCACGCATCGCGCACCGCCTGAATATAAAAACAGTTTTGATAAATTAAAAATTTATCAAAGCTGATAATTTAAAGTATTAGAGTGTAAATAATTGATAGTATTCAATTAATAATGAATTCTTTTTATAATCTCTTATTAATTAAATACTGTTAACAATTCTGGATATGCTAAATCCTGCAACATTTTGCCCTTTCTAAAAAAATTTAGTATTCAATTGATTACTCCTTTTTAAAAAGAAATATTGTTCACAACTAAGTACCATTTATTCCAAATGTCAAAATAACAAATCACAAGTTAAAAATGAATTTTAAATTTCAGCAACGTGGAAACATACATCAGGGAGATTAAAGTCCTTTTAATTCCAGTCAATAAAAAAAATGACTCATTGATTTTTGATAACATACCTATAAACCAAAGTTTATACAATTACATCAAAAGATTTGCATTAATTATAAAAAAATTTAAAAGCTGTGCTTGGAGAGAAATGAAAGAATGCTTCTTTATATAATTTTCATCATAATAAAAAGCAAAATAAAAATATTTGACAAATAATAAATTTAGTTATTATTTGTACAAATAAATACAAAAGATTTAGCAAAAAAAAAAAAAAAAAAAAAAACATACCCAGCTACACCTGCTTCAGGAGTTTTCAAGAAATCTTGAGGATTATTTCCATTGGTCTGGGCTTTGTTTTGGGAGCTGAGCTTTTTCTCAAGGAAAGCTCTAGTCAAACCAGGCATTTTGTCACTAGTTCTCTGATTATTTTTAGAATTATTGACAGCTTCAGCTAAAAGAAACGAGAAACACATTATCTTGTTAAGATTCCAAATAACGACCAAACAATAGTCCAAATGACCCAAATAATGAATTTGTAGTATTATGATTATATATCAAATTTCATTTATTTAACTTGCTTTGTTTTTGAAATATTGTGTTTATATATGCAACAGTATAAATTGATAATAATAAATAAAGTGGAAGTTTTAAATTAGAATAGAAGGTATTAATTATTTCTGTAACAAATTATATCAATACTATGATTTTCACTGATTATTAGCTCTGTTTAGATAAGGTTGAGAGTTCACCTCAAATGAGTAATATAAAAATTCTGGAAGTGTAATCTAGTGTTATGTACAATTCATAATAAAAAGTAGTAGAAAGAACTTCTGGTTTGAATTGATTAACTACTAACATCATACTAATTCTTGTAAACAAATAAAAAGAGGGGATAAATTTAAGGAATTTAATTTAAGTTACCATACAACCTCTTTCACTCAATTAAAAAAAATCCAACATGTAAAAAAAAAGTATATTTTTTTATATAATCTCCCATATTATCTGTAACGCTGGGAGGAATTAAAAATATTCCGTGACTACTTGGTCTATGTCATTATAGGAAGCATAAATCCCAACTTAAGAGCCTATTTTTTAAGGCATAAAGTAACTAATTCGTCTATGTGCAAATAAAGCTAAAGATGAATCAAAATTAGCTATGGGATCGTAATTTTCCATTCTATTTACAATTTTATGCAAGAATTCTCGAAAGTAAATGAGCTGAGAACTGAATATTTATGCCGATTCATTATTTTCTCATTTCAAGACCAGTTAGAAATTATTTATAATATTTTCATTCATTATTTTTTAATTTTACATTTGCCAATACATTTTCTTTGTTAGCGATTTATTATTTGTCTTAATTCAATTTTAATACTCATGAACATTATGTTGATAAAGAAGGTTCCACTGCAAAGAAACAAAAGTTAGTAAAAGATAGAATCACATAATGGAGGCTGAGACAAGGCCAACTGATATTTAATCAGATTTGAGATATTGTTAACAAGACAACAGCCTATCTTCTCAGGCTTAAAATAGATTCATAAAAAATTACATTACCTATTTTTCTAGATTCCAAAGCGTGTGCTAACTGCAAAGCTGGGTTTGAAGTAGGTGGAGGTGGTGCATTTCTGCGAGTAACTATTCTAGTGGAAGACCTGGACTTTTGATTCACCAGGGGTCGCACAGAGTTTCTGTTCCTAAGATTCAATTCCCTTTTGCCAGGTCCTAAACATATATTAGTTTCATTTACATCACAAAGTGCTATTTTTCATACTTTAATAAGTAACACCATATTTGAGAGGCACTGTTTTTATTAGCACTTTAATTCTACTATCTTAGATCAGATCTATGTTTAAAAACCTATATTTTAGAAAAATTAATTTTTTTGCATATATTTTTTAAGGATCTAAATATTATTATTTTTGTTTCTAATAACTTTGTTATTAGCCATTTGTGAATTCTGTCAAAGGAGAAAGAATGATGAGTTTTATGAGCCCAAACTATCTTTAAATATTTAGCATAAATGCAATTTTTAAGAAAATTACAACCCATTTGAATATTAGATTTAAAATTGTTATGTACTCACTAAAACTTACTCAAAATTTTAATGCCCTTAAGAAGATAATAGTATTAGCCACCTGATTCAACAGTTTTCTTTTCTGTTTAACTAGATGCCATTTTGTTTTGAAATAAGCTGTCATTTTGATTCAATTAAAAGCCTATAAAGTCAAGTTCAGTGAATATCCAGCACCAGAATCTCACTAAAATGAATGTAAAAAGAATGATCTTCTACATTTTAGTCATAATTGGCAAAATTCGTTGAGATGACTACCTACGTTCCAGTCAGTTGAGGAATTAAAATCTTTTTAGTAATGTTAAAATGACACACATTATTAATGAGATAGAGTATATGCATTATTGAAGTTAAATATATGGTTTAATATAATTTTACAACCTAGATATTTAGGCACAACCAATATATTGTCAACACAATGTAAAAGTATTAAAAATATTTCAATAATATACACAACAAATGAGAATATTCTTTAAGAGCAATTAAAAAAAGACTTTTCATTTGTTTATGACAATTTTTGAAATATTAAGGTAAATCTAAAAGTCTATTATAATGATATTAAAGATATTCATCTAAAACAATTTTTGTTTTTAAACCACATGCTACAGCATACTAATGATTTCACTATTCTGCCAGACTATTGTATAGTTTGTTTGAGACTTACTTGATTCTTTAGGAAGGCCAGTGCCAATACTAACTGTAAGTATTTTTCCAGTTATTTTACAAACTGGCTGATCTCCTTGGCCATTCACAACTTTGACTTGTTTGGTTCCTCCACCACCAAATCCTTCCTTCTTCACTTTAAATTCCAGTCTATTTACACAGAAGGAAAGATTATAAACATTATTCTGCTATTAAATGTGACAGCAAAAGCACATTGAATTTTTAACATCTTAAGGATAAAATTAGCGAGAGAATTTTTAAAAAAGAAAGAAGAAAAAAATTATGTATATGCTGTTTATTTCTCAATGATTTTCACAGAAAATAATGAATTAAAAAAATTCTGAACAAAAATATTTGCTATCTTTTATGAATATAATTTGCCACATTTCATTTGTAAAATGATTATAAAACAGTGTAAAACCTTATATAAACACATAAAACTTAATTCAATGTTAATTGATTTGTATTACTTAGGAAAGAAGGAACTCAATAAAGCATCTTTTTCCTTTTTTTTTGTAGCAAATAAAGTTAATAACAAACAATATATGTGAAACCTTGAATGCAAATCTGAAAAAAAAAAAAATATTTATTTAATTATTTAAAAAGTCTCAGTTTTTTACTTCATATTTTTTTGAGTGATCCAATCAACAAAAAAGTAATTTCACAATATTTTTATGTTGAAATAAGTCAATATTAATAGCATATTTTATTCTTAAAAGAACGTTTTTTTACTTTGTTCTTTTGTACAGCTATCTATCAAAATGTTGACTTAATAAAAATAAAATTAAAAAAAATTATAGCAAATAACATCAGTTACTAAAGAAGAGAGAAAATTAAAGGAACGCATTTAAGTATGATAAAACAAATTTTAAAAATGGTATTGAGATTCAAACAAAATATTTCAACTTACAAATCACTAAATTGGATATTTAATGCCCTATTTGCCTTTTCTTGGAATTTTTTATTCAGTAGTGTCAGAAATTCTGTTTTGAAGGCTATTTCCAACAGGCTACTGTAGTCATTTTTCACATGAATTACTATGAAGTCATCTTGATGTGTACTACAAGAAAAAGTCATAATAAGTTTTGAATAAAAGTTTTACCTACGGAACATTTTGGAGTATTATTTAAATCAGAATCAAGAATTTATGCACAATTAGCCTGGCAGCTTGTTTTTAATATATTCTGAATACAAAAGGAATCTGATTAAAATTATACAAAAATATATTTATTCACACATAATATTTTTTAAAGTAATTCTTTTAAAAATATTGAAATATATTTCAAACATTAAAAGTATAATATATAGAGCCTGCCTTATTTTAATGTACAAAAATTAAATACCTACAAAGTTAAAATATAAAACAAATATTAAAGAAACTATAATAAGCTAATATGGTAATTAAATACATAAAGAAATTACCTAACTGAAACATGAGATATATTTTCTATTTCAATTTTTCTCTTTATTATTTCTTTATAGTATCCTTTCTGTGGACCTTTCTTCACCTAAAATAAAATTGAAAGATGAGACACATGACTATATAAAGGTGATGAACATTTTTTTATACTTATTTCATAGGGGGGAAAAAACTAAACAATTCAGGAGCTATTTTTTAATCTTGAAAGATTTAATGGCAGGAAATAATGCATCACAATTCATTTTCCCAAGTAAAAATTAAATTAACACATATCTTATAACAAATTGTAACTATTTGCTTTAAAATTTTACCAAATAATGAAGGAGGTAAAATCCTCAACAGAATAGACCATGTGTATGAAAGGACGAGGAGCAGGATTGTATTCACAAAACTTGTATAATGCATGCTCACACTCCATACACTTACGTATTTGGTACTAAACATCAGCACTTTTCTTAGGCAGCACAGATTTTAACTTTCATACAATATGCTGAATTGTTTTAAGTGTTCATACGTACATACAATATGCAATATTTCACAATAAGGCATTTTTTTTAAATCATTCCGATAGTTGTATTCACTTCTAAAAGTTTTAGCATAAAAATCTACTCATTAAGTAAAATAAAGAAAATTTAATTAGCTTTTAAAAGAAAACATTAAGAAAATAACATGAAACAGAATAAGAGCCCTTATGAAATGTATGGCAGAAGAAAACTTTTTAACGTCAACTAACTGATGCACATGAAATTAATAGTTTATTTAACAAAAGGATTAAAATATAAGGATAGATTGCATTAACATTCATCTTTGAATGAAAGCTATCAACAAGATGTTTTTTTTTGACAAATTGTGAAAAAATTCACTTCATATAATTTTTTTAATCAAAAAACATATTCAAAATTTATTTTTTTAATAATAGGGAACATCTGATAAGCCTTATAATTAAATATCCCACTGCCTTTGTTTACTAAAGCAGATAAGTACTAAGCTCACAATTTTGAACACGAAAAACTAATAATATAAATTTTCCAATCAATATAATATAATGCAAATTAGCATTATTATTATTTTACAGGAGCAAAACATATAATTTTAAGCATCATTTCACCTTTTAATAACTTAAATCTATTTTTTTTTTTTACTCATTTGATAGGGAAAGGTAATATAGTGAACAATTCATATCTAGTTTTTAGAGCAAGATTTTATTTTATATAATAATAATTTAACAAAATTCATGTGCCTACCTTTTCTCTACCAATTAGATAAACACATTTTGAAGTTAATATTAAATCTCTCTTCGTAATCTGCAAAAAATACAGAAAATTTAGCCACAGATTTTTTAAAAAGTATATATTTTCTTTTCTTTATAAAAGTATAGTGGCAATTGTATGTGCTACTCACCTTAAACCTTCTGTCATATTTATTTACAGTTTGAGCAAACTCGACCCTTTCTCTTTTGCCAATTATAGCTCTCAGAGCCGGGTTATTATCCAATCCAATGTAATCACCCACAAAATTTCTGTTTATACTATAGCGTCGTCTTTCCTTTTTACCAAGGAACAGATCAGAAGCTGCAGAAAGAACACTTAAGATTACTTTTTTGTGTACATAATTATGAAACAAGTGATTTGAAACAGCTGGAAAGAAGTGAAATATAATTTAAAAATAACATTATCAAATTTTAAAAAGAAATAAATATTTTAATACAAGGTATTAATTAACAGAAACAATACATTTAAATTTAACTCTTCAAAAGGCTGAACCAGTTCTTTCAACTTCAATGTTCAATTCCAAAACATTCCATCTATTTGTTATGACATATTTTAGAAAGTACACTAGCAAAATATTTGACAAAAATTCATTTATGCTACAAAATAGATAGTTTATCCAATTAAAAATATTCATGTAATATAAAATTTATATTTAAAATAATAGGCTGCTTGAAAAATTAAGCAACACAATATGAAGGAATTATTAAATGAGACATGGAAATAAATAAAGAAAACAGAATTTACATAAATTTCAAAACTATGGAAAATTACTCAATATACAAGTACACATCTACAAAAAGAAAAATAATTTGCACTCAGAAAATATATATAATTAAGAAGTACACATCTTAGAAGAGGCCTCAAATAAAAGAATGAAATTTTAAAAAGGGCTGTTATATAAATATAAATACTGCATTACAAAGATCTATGAATCAGCTGTAGAACAAAATTCACATATAACAAATAAAGCAGATTACAAAACACATCATGAGATATTTAATTTATATTATTTACCTTGTTCTTTCAATTTCTGGTATTGTTTCCTAGCAAAATACTGTCGGAATGCCTTTTGAATGACTCGGGCATAACCATCATATTTTCTCTCTCTCATTTCTTCAAGCAAGAACAGCTAAAAAATGTATCCAGAGAAGATTTTAACATAAAGAAATGAAATAAAAAAATGTACCTTTTAACCAGTTTTAATGAACAAGTCATTTTTAAATCCTTTCTTTATTTCATTAATAAAAAAAAATTAAATTTATGTATATTTTAATAAAACAAAGAAGCTTCCACTGGCTTAAAAAAAATTAAAAGTTACAAATATCTTTTTATATCAGATGATGTGAAAATTCACGATCTCAGCAAGTCTTTGAAGGTTAAGAATTTCTATCAAATAAATCTTTAAGGGTAAAAATAAGCCTTTTATACATTTTTCTGGTGACAGCTTCCAAGTATTAATTTATTAAATTTTTAAAAAATATTGAACCAGACATCAATATGTCCAAGACTACGAAAAGAAGAATATGGCCTCCACGAATAGTTTTGAATGAAATATATTAATTATGTGAAACAGAGAGCTCAAAAGATAAATGTTCAAGCATAAATACAACACCTCTTTTTTAACAAAAGGATCAGACATTCAATCATGCATACTGAAATTTTAGTGAGATAGGCAAAATAATAACAAAAGTATAATTTCAATAATATAAAGTAATAAAAGTAATATAATATAAAGTAATTAAAAAGTTTAATTCCTAAAAAAGTACAGATAATAATACATATTTCAATTCTGATGTCATATGAGCATTTATTTCTATATATTTAGCACAGAACCCTATAAATTTTGAAATGTGATACATATTATAGCATTAATTCGATGAAAATTAAGAGAAAAATTCCTAGACGCCTTTGAAATTCATAGACCTAAATAATTATCAAACATAATAATCGTGCAAATTGAAACTCAGTTCTAAAGTTGCTTGTATCAAAAAACATAATGAAGTACATCCGATTTGTTTGCCATTTGAAATATAAATAATTTAGTCATTGCTGTTTTGTTGAGATAAGTTTCAGTAATTTACTAGCTGTCATTTTATGCATATCAATTTTATAAGAGATAGATGTTGATAAGTAACATTTATGCCATTGCATTCTTTTCTGTCTTAAAATGGAGAATAATAATAATTAAAAAATGCTGTTCAAGTTATGGAATTAATCAATTCGATTTTGGGTGAACATTTCTGGAAATTCAGGTCATTCAACAGTAAAAAAAAGGTTTGCAAGTATCAAGGTGGAGATTTTAGTCATGAAAATAATCCACGTCCAAATGTAGTAAAAAAAAAAAAAAATTGAAGATGCTGAAATTTAAATAAAATATTAAAATTTTCAAGCTTTATTGGATAAAAATATATGTCAAACTCAAAATGAACTTACAGAGTACTTAGAAATTACTCACCAAGCAACATCACTGCGGTTGCATGCAATGGGAAAGATACAGAATAAAGGAAAATGGATCATCATAAATTGACAGCAGAAAAGACAAATTGAAGAGTTGATAACTGCACTAATTTCATTTTTCAGTACAAAAGAAAGAATTTTTGGCACAAAATCATTACAAGTGATGAAAAGTGGATTTTATTTGACAATCCTAAACACAAATGAGCATCAATTGATCTATCCATCCATCAACAACAGTTGCAAAAACGAATCTTCGTGGCAAGAAAGTCCATGGGATGACTGGGATTGAAAAGGCGTAATGTACTACGAACTTACAAATGAATGTTACCAGACCCACCTGATCAAATTAAGTGATGTTTTGGAGGTAAGAAGTCCATTTACGGCAAAGAAAAGCAGAAAGTGATATCGTTGCATGACAACGTTCGTTCACAAACAGCAAAACGAACCCAAGAACTTATCTTCTCCTTTGGCAGGGAAATTGTTCAGCATACGGCCTATTCTCCAGACTTGGTTATTTCTGATTACCATTTAATCAGACCGTTGCCTTCGCACCGGAAATTTTAAGATGCGCGAAAATGATTCAATAATTATTTTGCTTCAAAACCCTTTGGTGTTTTTTTAAAATTATCACAAAGGCATTCATCATCTGCCCAATAAATGGCAAAATATCATAAATAGTATTGCAGAATATTTGATAATCAATCCTTATAACAAGTAAATTTTCAATAAAATTGAATTTGACAAAAAAAAAAAAATCGAGTTCTTACTTGCACATTTATTAAGATATCATTAATGTATCTTCAAGAATTCTTAATAAGTAAACCTCTCTGAAATGGCCATTCTCTACTTCAAGGTAAATCTGCTATTCAGAAGGGGTTGAATGCTTTTGAAGGGTTGGTTATTTTGAAAGTAGAAATAATAATGAAAATTGTATCTTTTTATAACTGAAAGCACTTTCTAAACTACGTTTTAAACATTCTTAATAAATCTGCTATCCAGCCAACTTTCTGTTATCATCCTAATAAAGTACTTCTATACATTTAGCACTTCTATAGCCAAAATTCAAGAATTCAAACATTGTTTTGGGAACAAAAGGTTATACTTGATAATAGCTCCTAGCTTTATGTTTAGTAATCACAACCATTTTAACATCCAACTTTGGTGCAGTCTCTCTAAAATAAAGTAGAGATGATTCATTTCGATTTAATTTCTGCTGTTTTGTTCTTTCTTTCCTGTCCTTTCTTTTACTAAAATAAATAAGTTCATATTTGTTATTTTAAAAAGTAGCCAGGGCAGAATGAATAATTTAATACAAATCTAATCAGTTGGCAATCAGTACTGTCACTTAGAAAGTTTTGAAGGGCTGTTCCAAGAAGTTATTTCAACATTATAGACTAATCAAATATGACAAATGACTACTATGCTGAGGTAATCACTTAAAAAAATTATTATTATATTAAAATATTTTAATGGGTTATTTTAAATGCAACTTATAATTTTGAAAAGATTTCGAAAGCAAAAAAAAAAAAATAATAATAATAATAATTCTGATACGCTATTAAAAATAAAGAATAAAAATTCCAACTTACTGATTCGGGAGCTTTAATGAAAATCTTTGTTTTGCCCATCTGATAGTTATCATCATCCATATTTACACTTTTCAAAATATGAACTACCCCTTGTTTAGGATCACCTCTCCAGGAAGGCCATGTTTCTTTTGTAAGGATTGCATACCTGTATTGAAAATAATAAAAAAATTACATTGTATATTATAGTAATACAAAATAAGGTTTATCATATAATATAAGGATATGTGAATAAATTTGTTTAACACATGTAAGTAATTAATTTATAATGATGTATTTGAATACTTTATACAGAATAACTACGCTTTATCAAAAAATTCTATTTCTAATTAAAAACATTTGAATAAAAAATGTCATTCAAAAACTTAAAATTATAATTTCACGACAGAAAGTTTTTATGCTTTCATTAGGTTTTCATTAGCAAATAGCCTTATTATTGTAGTATTAACATTATTAGAAAATGTTAAGAATATTAAAGGAATCTTATAAAAAATAAAAAGATTCAAGGCTTCACCCACCATAATAAAAATCAAATACTTACTGAAATTTTACAATTATTATACTGTTTTATTACAAAAATTATAGAAATGTCTATAAAAAAATTAAATGTTGCATTATGTAATTATAGCATCAAAATTCCAAATAATTGAACAAATACTTAATATTTTATATGGCTAGTAATAATCCATAAAAATAATTAATAGAAAGAATTTTTAATTTTAATGGTATGTGAAAGTTATATAACAGTAGAAAATTAAATATTATACCGATGTAAAAATTTCTGGAATGGCCTACGATAAGCATAACCAGCTCTTCGAACACGAATATTTTCTTTTAAACCTAGATATTCAACCTGATGTTTAACCCTGAAAACAAAAATGAAATTGCATCAGAGACACATAAGATACTTTAATAAAAGAATCAAATAGAGTAATTTTTATATAATTATATAATATTACCTGTCTTCTTCCCAATCATGGGGTTTTTTAGTCTCATTTGGCTTTATACAACGAATGTAGTGAGGAGTACATTTCATCAAAGCATCAACCAGCTGATTTGCCTGAGTCTGAAAGGAAATAATTCATATTATTTTTACACAAATTTTTAATAATACTATAAGATATTAATGTAGAGCATTTGATGATATTATTATAGCTTAATAAATAATTATTAAAAATTAATGCACATATTATCATACATTAATGTTTAGCAGCTATTTATTGAATTATTGCATAATAGTTGCTTTCAAATTATGGATCTAAACACAATTGTATACTGTATAGCAATATATTGCTCACTGCAACTTAGAATGTGTGCACTTTCCAGGAAATGTGCATGAACACACAGAAAAGGGAAAAAAAAGATTCTGGAATGATTAGTAATATTTAATTTGAATCATTACTAAAGAAGTTGCAAAAAAAAAAAAAAAAAAAAAAGATTAGTGACGATAGTAAATCAGAGTTAAGAATGAGATCCTCCTAAAAAACTTAGATAGATAATCTCTCTTAATAAATTATCATTGGAATATATTTTTCATAAATATAATGGAAATCCAGATTTAGGAATACATTTTGTTTCTTTCAAGCACTATTTCAAGAAATATGTATTAGAATAAGCTAAGAGATCTCACATAAAATTTTTCTATTTAAATAGTAATTTGAATAAAGACTACTCTTTGTATCATTTGATATAATTAAATTAGATTGTAAATAATATGAAAATTGGTGTAAATGCAAAAAATATCACACAGGTTGAAACCACTATTAGATATTTAGAGTCAATTACTGTTCAATGGATTTTTGATTCATTACCAGAAATTGTAACTAATCATGTTATTTGCATCTAAAATGTTAATAGCTGGAATTTTCCACAAAATTAAATATTCATAATTCAATCAATAATTTTGGAAAAAATTTAGTATTAGCATTTTTTAAATATTTTATTTTATAAAAATGGCACACCTCAAAATTTTGTTTAAGAGATTCTTTAATCTATTCTCAATTTTTCTAACAGTTTTGAAAAGATTGTTTTAACTGCAAAAGTAAAACAAGCATTCTTTTTTAACAGAACACAGAATAATTAGATTTAAGATGCCTGAGGATAAATATGAATGCAGTAATGATTAATTTGAAATAAGAAAATATCAACATACTTTAATTTTACTGCCTGCAGTAGTTGGCCTGCTTCTAACAGTGCCTGAAACATTCTCAGGAAACAAATTCCTTATAAAGGAACTAAAAATAAAAACATATGATAAAAATGAAAATTACATAGTTTGCTGAAAAGTACATGTAATAGTTTAAGAAACAATCATTTCTGATCAATAAAAGATTTCATAAAATAAAATTCAAATTCTTGTGTGTTCCAAATCATAGTGTTAAATTCCAAATAATGATATATTATAATTGTAATGATTCCAGTTAAATTTAAATTCAAAAACACATAAATTGCGGAGTTTGATATTCCCTTTTATAAAAAGAACATTTTTTAAATTTAAAAACTGCATTGTATTTCATTATTGAAAAACAGTAATATGTGAAAATAATTTGAAATTTACTAAGTAAAGTATTTAATTTTACATTAAATAATATGACGATACCAAAATTGTTAACATGAACTGAATATATTCATATCAGCAGCCATTTCATTACAGGTAATCAGATATATTATTTAAAACCATAATTTTGATTTTGTTTAATTACATTTTTTATTATTAAATTTTTAAAATCACATTTTTATATTTTATTTTATTATTACATTTTTTTAAAATTAGAAGAATTAATACAGCACTTAAAGCATTAACAAATCTAAAACCATGAAATTAAAATAAAATATATAATAAAATATATGCAAGAAATAAATATTAAAATACCAAAAAAAGTTTCACACATTCATGCAGTGAATGAACAAAAAATCAATATGCACAATGTTTATTAAAAATATAAAAACAAAAATATCCATGCTATTCCTTCTAAAATACTTTAAAATGAATTTCATATGCAATGAACTGAAAATAACATTTCATTTCTTCCATGAACTCATATTATTATTTTTTTTTTTGAAAATATAACACCAAGAAACCAAAGAATCAACTTAATTGCTTCTGAATTAACAGAAATAAATAACGAATAAAACAACCGAGATTCATAGTAAAGTCAAATCTAATTTAAAAGTTACCTTTCACTACTTTGCATAACTTGAATTATATCAGTAAAAAGAACATCTCGATTCTTTTCACAGAAGCCATCAACACTATAAGTAACCTAAAAGAAAGTATGCAGAATTTTTTTTTAAAATGATAAAATTTATAATTGCATCAAATGTATAATAACAAAAGATGCGTAATATACAGTATTCTCTGAAAAGTAGCGTTATGGGGGTCATAAATAACAAGCAAAGTTGACTGAACTAGATCTTAATATATATTTCACAATATAATGTGACTTTTCTGCATGTGCTGCAATTTGGCATAAGAATATTATTTGAAAGAAATATATTGTATGCTCATTTGTAGTAAAATTATTTCATTAGCACCATTATGGGACCGGTGACCTCCACCCTCTCTCACACATACATATATATGTGTGTATGTATATAAACATTAAACTTCGTTAACAATAAAACAAAATAATAAAGTACTAATTATATTTATTTATCCTCACAGATTAAGACAGGAAACCAATAGTTATTCTTCAACTAGTTTATATAAAATTTTATGGTGATCAATAGAATTTATACAAATGGTGGAAATTGAATTAAATCTCCATAAACATTAAATAATTACTTTTTATCTATAAAAGGTAGAAGTTTTTGAATATTTAATTAAAAATAATACCAATTGTGTTAATAAAAAATATATGCAGTAGTTATATGTATACCCAATACTTACTTTCCCAGCATAATGATGAATAACAAAGCCACCCCCAGCACTTTGGAAATGAGCATGTGTACCAACAGCCTTACACAATTTCTATAAAAAAGGCAGAAAAAGAGAAAAATCGATAAAATGGTTCACTTACAACAAATAACAAAACCATATCAAATTTACAATCCAAAAATACTTATACATACAGCTATAGGTAGATTCTTATTAAGTAATATTTATTAAAAAAGTAAGATATGAATTAAAAAAAATTCAGGCAAATAATGAGAAATAAAGAATTACCTTCCATATTACCATATTATTATTTACCTTCCATATCAATCATTTGGATAAATTTCTAAATTTTTATTTTTGATATGAAGATTGATTTTCACTTTAATTTATTTTTGACAGTATTAATCTAAAAAAATTACTTCCATGTTTTTAACTAGAGCAAAATGAATTGTCAAAAAAAACTTACATAGAGATATTTTTATTCTTTAATATTTGAAAGTAAAACATATAATATTTTTAGTGAAACAAATATTTATTATTATAATTAATAAAAATTAAATCAGCTATTACACAGAATGCAAGAGAAAGTAAAATGCAATTTACATTAAATTAACATATTATAATTAATAAAATCCCCTTATGCCAATTAAGTTTATTTTTTAATTAAAATTAGAAGATGTGTTTCACCAAAGATCTCATTATTTCTCGAAAATTACAGATTGTCACAAACAATTTTTTAAAACCCAATTTTTACAATTGTTATTAATTTTTAAAGAATGATTAAAAATTTAATACGAATACATGTTTATAATATAGAATTAAAAAATCAACCAAATTTAACAATGAATTTCAATTTTCACTGACTGTTAAAAGCAAATGTAGTCAAATTTTGAATTAAAGTAATTTTTATGTAACAGGAAAGCTCAAAACAATTTTTGAGGTAGATATTTTCTCATACCAATAAAGCAGCAATAAAATTCTCTATTGCTCTATTTTGGTTATTTTAAATATTGTTTACTTTAAAATCTTGGATATCATTATAATTTTTGACTGACAAATAATGCATCTGAAAAATGGAAACATAGTTTTCAATTAATAAGTTAACTACTTAATAATGATGAATATTTTAACATGACCTCCTTATGCTCCATGATATGAGCAAAACTAAAAGAAAATCTACTCTATAGTAGATTTTTATAGGGGTAAATTAATGTTTCAGTTTTATTTATATGGATTACATTAAAAAGGTATAATCTAATTTAATATCATTACTTCAATTCAAAGATTTCTTTAATATTAAAGATTCGGAAAAACATGTGAAACCATTTAAAAAGGTTGATAATGAAGTAAAGCAGCAAGAATATTTAAAGATCAGGACAGAGAGAACAACAATAAAAATGCTTCAATATAAAAATATTTCTAGAACACAGGAAATGACAATTAAAATTGATTCAGAATTATGAATAATATGAAAAGTTTGTAACATAACTGTAACTCATAAAAGAAAATTTGAAATAATTATTTTATAATATTATATTTGTTGTCATTTTGATAATGAATATTTAAAATTTCGTATTTGGAATTTAATTCATAAACTAGAATTACAAGCAATAATAAAAATTTGAATAAAAAAAGAGGCAGAAAAATCTATTACACCAAGAAGTTGAGCATCGGATCCTTCGCTAACAGCATGCATTGTAGCACAGACATCATCTACAATTGGCATTATACCAGGAGGTGAGGTTTTATTTTCTATTAAATCACACACAATTTTGTTATTGAAGTATTCAATGGAATTCCACTTAATGCCTTCTTGAATATATTCTTCCTAAAAAGTAGAAACAATTCTTTATATTAAGGCATTTTTAATGCTGTGGAAAAAAACAACAACAACATTAGTATAAAACAAACCTAACATTAATATAAAACAAATTTAACTTTTAATTCATTTCAAAAAATAGAAATAACGTTTTTTTTTTTTTTTTTGCCTTTTTAGCTTAATTAGATTTCTATCATCACATGATTAATAGGTAAAATTAATTTAAAATTAATGTAATAAAATTTACAAAAAAATCAACTAGAAAAGATAAGAATACATAATTTGCAGTACAAAAACTTGTAATAAATTATTTAAAACTTACTTGTTCTGCTTTTAAAGTCAATTCAATAAATATTTGCTGCAACTTTTCATTGACATAGTTTATGCAAAATTGTTCAAAACCATTTTTTTGAAAAATCTCGAAGCCATAAATATCAAGAATTCCAATTGTAAGTTCAGACACTTCTGTTTTCATGGCTGAGTTTACAACCTATAAAATAAGAATTATACTGCTTTTAAAAATAAGAAGTTAAAAATAATACATGTTTAATAATACATATATATACACAAATATTTTTTCAAAATGTGCAAGAATTTTCACATTTGAATAAATTTTTGAATACAAATAAATTTCATTTTGTATAAAAACATAGTATTTTTCATTATATCTATTTTAAAACAATATATTTAGAAGAAAAATTACAATTAGATATTTAATTTTAACTTTTATATTTACTTGCTAAAATTTCATTAATTTTCTTTACAATATCTAAATACTATCAAATTAAACATAAGATCAGCACAGAAATTTACTTTAAAAGTAAATAACATATTTAAATAAAAAACCTAATTAGCATTAAATAAAATATATGAATAAGGAAATAATTCCTAGAGCAATAATCCAATAAATCTTTAATAATTTAAATATCAAATAAATAAAAAAAATAATTTAAATATTTGGCTTATATTTACAGCAAATATATCCCCAAAATTTGGATTTTTACAAGCTTTAATTTTGAATGAAAGAGTTTTATGCATTATGACAATCTTAATGATTAAAAAAAAAACAATAATCATTTTTGAAAAGTAGAAAAATATAGTAAACTAAGAGTTTATCAAAATTTAACCAACTTCTAAAATGTTTAAATTAGAGAGGTATTTTTATTTTAATTACTACTCAAAATTACACTAGCAAGATAGAAATTTTGTAAAACTAATTTTATTTCTATTACATTGCATTTAAAGATGAAAAATAAATTTATAAAATAAATTCACTACATACGCTGACTAGATAATCAAAGAGGCGAGCATAGAGACCCTTGGCCCAAGCATCCCTGGTGTAACTTGCTTGTTCCAGGTTTAACTGCATATGGATGGTCTCTGACTGTCCACCCCATTTGCTGTCCATGACACGACTGGTCAGTTTGGATTTCACCATTTCGGCATCAACACCAAATAAATAGGCAGGGAAAGCTAAAACTAAATCAAGATCAAGATATAATTATAACTGGAATGAAATTATAATCAAATCTGATAAGATACTTCAAACTGAGAAATATAAATTTAACATTTCTAAATTAACATTATTCAAAAATTACTCTGAATTAGAATAATGATGCATTTTACACTTACAATAAAATAAAAGATGAATAGAGAACTAAAAAAAATTCAAGAACTTACACTGCTCATCTTCAACAACAGCATAGTTTCCACTTTCGACAAATGTAACGTTTCCTAAATGTAGTATACCAGCTACTACTTGTAGAACGTTCATTTGCTCTTCTTCTGACATGCCCATGATTGTCATTGCTTTCTATATTGAAAAGGAAAAAGGATATTTAATATAATTCATTAAAAAACTTGAATGGATGTAACTAAGAACGATAACATTTAAAAAAATAATAACAGCTTAATTATTTAATTTAAATAAAAAAAACATATTGCTTTTACATTGTAATTTTATGTTTAAAAAATAAAACATTTCCATATCCCAAACACAATAAACCATATAAAAATTAAAAATAAATAAATAAATTCCAGCCTTTAGTATAAAGGTTAATTTTGAAACGTGCTATTGTTTTCTTTTACCTAATGGCAATTCATTTCTGGAGAGGGGGAAGGCAAACACGACTTCCAAGTTCCATATAAAATACTCTTTATTAATAAAAAAATTCTCAGAAGATGAGAGTAAAAACCTGATTGTTATTTAGATGTTTAATACAGTAATAAATTAAAAACCAAATGTTAGAAATATTGGCTGCAGTAATATTTAATATAACGAAAAATATAATGTGTTTATATATCAAAAATAAATAAATAGAATAAATTTATAACAATCACAGAGATATTTATTTCTTGTATTTTCACGTTATATTTTTTAATATGCAATTCTGCATTATATGATATTCTGTTTATTAATTAGCACACAAAATTTGAAGCAAAATATTAATATATTTTATTGAGTTAATCTCAATAAAACATGTTCCTTTCTGGAAAGTCGCATTACAATTACTCTGAAAAATGCATAAAAATATAACATTATTATGAATTCAAAATGTTAACATCATTACAAATAAATTATTAAAAACAATTTGGTTACAAATAATTCAGGATAACTCATGTTATAATTATATTATATATATATATAACAGTTTAGCTTTAAAAAATCCAATTTAAGTGGTATTAAAATTACTTAAACAGACTGAATTAAAATGTTATTTTTAAAACCAAATAACTTTCTTATAAAGGTGCAAAACAATTTCAGATAATGTAGTTCAAAGTGGTTTCTTTTAAAAATATTTTTTTAAGTTTTAATAAATTTAAAAATAAATCAATTTATGAAAATACAAAATATTATTAACAAATTTCTTAAGTAAATATTAAAAAAAAAATAATCCCCCCCCTCTCCTCCAAAAAAAATCACACTTACCAAAGTTTCTTGAAAGTCATGGGCATCATTTGTACCGTCCACTTTAAATGTACCACTCTGATTTAAGTACCAATAATAGTCAGGATTCATTATACCTAAATTTTCTGTAAAAATTATCATGATTGAATTGAATATTTAATAAGACATAAAAAGGCAGAACAGTAATTTAAAAAATAGAATTTAAAGGAAAAATAGCCTGCTTATCTCAAGAAATGCTACAATAAAAGGTTGATATGTTATCCTTGCTAAAAATTCATTTACAATATTGTTCAATAGTTAAATTTCCAAATACAACAAACAAAGAATTATTAAAATAATATGAAATTCAGATATTAAGCTAGCAAATCAAATTGTAAAATTGTTGCAATCAGAAAAAAATCACTTACGCTGCATGTCTTGTGTAACCCCTGAACACAGTTGGTAGAATATATGGAAATTCCTCTCATTTACATTTTGATTCACCACACGAGACTGAGAAAAAAAAATCATTTCATTATAATTGGATTTAAACAAATAATAAATAATCATTTCTATAAAAAATAAGTTTTAACAAGGAGATTTAAAAAAAATATCTAGGCTGCATTTCATAAGAAACTAAACAAATTATATATAAATTGTAATGAATTACAGCAGCCTAGACTGAGCATAAATTTATTCCATGTGTTTTTTTGAGCAAAGCAGGAGGTATTAAACAAAAATACCTCCAAAGTACAAATCAACAACAACATTAACTGAAAAATAACAGGAAACTAAAAACTGAAAACATGTATAAAAAGAGAGTGATGACACAAGACAATGAAATCAATATTTGATAAACAGTAGCTAATAATTTAGAATTTTCTTAGAATATTGCAAATGAAATAAACAATTCATTTGCTATTCTGTCAACTTTAGAATTGAATTGAATGCACAAAGTTTGAAATGTGAGGATTTAATTTTGGATGTACCTACATTTCATTTCTGATTTTAGAATTATTACATCTAAAAAATGAACTAAATTTTTTCCCCAAAATATCAGTTGATCAGAAATTTCAATGAGAGCTCTTTCAAAAGTTTTAATTTCAAATTATTACAACATAATACAACAATAACAATTATTTTACAGTGATTTATACAATTTAAATTTTGTTGATATAACTGAAATGTCATAAATAATAATATGGGTCAAGGTGGTAATTGCTGAAGAAAACCAGTATAAAAATTATATTGCCAAAAATTCCATTATAAGTACACTGAATCAATTTTCCTTTGATAAAATGCAAGAAAATTTGTAATTACTTTCTCCAGAAGAAAATTTGAGACTTTTCCACCTTCTGGTTCGCCACCTTTGCTGAACTGTATTTCTATATATTTACCCTGTTAAGTAAAAATTTGAATAAATAATATTGCAATTTTTAAATGAAGAAAGCATAGTGAAGTATGATGAGTGACAATTCACAACATTCACAGAACAAAGAAATCTGTAAGATGTATCACAACGACCAATCCCTCAAACGATCTCAATACATCATAAAAAATGGTTGTACCAGATTTAATATTAGGTTTATTATGATTATGATTTTGGACTTTAAGATTAAAATTATAAAAATCATTACTATACTTTTTATCATTGCCGTAATTAGATGAATATATACTAAAACTTATTTCTCCTTCAATCTGTAATTTCAGAATTTTGTATGATGCATATCCGTCTCTATGGATATTCATTAAAAAGATGGGTAAATTAATTTCATACTTAATCATAACAAAACGGTAATGCGAAGAGTCGAGATTATTTTTCTGAGCTACTAAATATGATACAGATATACTTTGGAGGATGAAAATGTGACATCAGAACGATTTTTCAAAATTTTTGATTCCACGTTTAATTAATTAAAAAATAAGCGAGATTTTGGCACTTTTCAACAATAACTACCGAAAATAGCATTGCACAACACTAATTTTTACACCGTGTTAAAATTTAGTGATTGTCAGTTTAATAATGTCTATTTAATTATCTCGAAAAAAATTTCCGCATTCCGGTAATTTAACATTTTTTTGTATATTTTTCTAAAATAAATTTCATTATTGAAGTGAAATTCAAACCGCTTTTATTATTCCGTCGAATACCTAAAAGCGCGGTTTTCTTCCAGTGTTGAAAGCTATGGAAGAAAGTGCAGTTTACATGAGGAATTAGAACGACGTGAATACGAATCGAATGAAATTATAGAACCACGGAAATTAGAAGATAAATTAACTGAACAATTACATTATTAATAGAATGAATAAATTAGGATTGTTCATATGCATAACAAACAGAACAGGTGTAAGGCTGTTAAAATAACCCGACTTTAAAGCTTGCCACAATTTAATGCTTAAATTATTATTATTATTATTTTTGAGGGGGAAAGGAAATCTTTAACATCAAGCTACTCATAAGAGATTTTTATTGAAAGTAAATACAAAAGGTATTTCCGGCGTAAAAAGTTAAGAAACAAGTCTTGCGCTTTCACTAGTGAACCTTCAGATTTCTTTGAATTGCTAACTTGAACTGCCACTGATAATTATGACTAAAGACTAAAATAATATAAAAAATACTTACAAACCGAGATGAATTGTTGTTGCGCACTGTTTTAGCATTTCCAAAAGCTTCCAATAAAGGATTTGATTCTAAAATAATTTCTTTAATATTCTGAAAGAAAATTTGTTTTTTACTAATTTGATAATAACTAAGACATTTTTGTGTGATTAAGCATAACTACCGGTTGTACAAGACATATTCTTGAACTTAAAAGAAAGAGTTTAATAATCTTTTATGCTTTTTTAAAAATTTCAATCGAAAATAAGAAATAAATGCCTAAAATATAATTTTACAAAACAAGCTTCACATAAAATTTGTTTACAAACCTGGACTCGAGATCCTCCACCGGATACTTGTGATACGTACGACATGATATATTTTGCAGCGACTGTTTTACCAGCTCCACTTTCACCACTAAAATGGACAGAATTAAAACAGAATAAGTCTTAGAAAAATGACAAATAACAATAAATTATTAAAACTGAGTTTTCGCACGATTTAATTTATAAAATGAGACCCATTTGTAATGAAAATTCACCTTGGTTCGGACTAGGCACAAAGCATAAGATTGCAGATAAGATTAAAATACACGAATTAGAGTTTATAACGAATTTCCACATTTCAGATCTCTATAAGGCCAAAAATGTATTTCTGGAATTATGCCAGTCTCTGAACAAAATAACCTAAAAAAGTTTTGAACTAAACGGATGAAATTTGATACATTTTTTTTACAACAAATATGCACATGTATATCAAATTTTGAACCGAATCTATTCTCACAAAAATCATAACTGTCAGTCCAAGAACAAGTGAACATGATAGCTACAAAGTATAATGAGCTAGATGGATGATACCACTAGTTTAGACACAGTTTCAGCATCTAAAGTGTAGATCCTTATAAAATTGTTAACTAAATCCGTCGATGACTTTACCACCTATAGGTCTCTACATTCGCATGCATATATACGCGATAACACAAGAAAGCAATGATTTATATAAATTAAATTTGGTATGCGATTATGCTACAAAAATTGTAGTTCTGTGTTAAATTTTGGTTTAATCGCTCGGTAAAGATATATATCTAAAACGCATATTGGATCTTTTTCACTACACTTCGAAGCACAAAACGCACATGTGAAAGTTAGAAAAAATAAAATTATGGGGACTGGTGGCGTTTCATGGGTTTGTCTATATTTAATGACGCGGGGGAGGGCAACTCTATCAGGAAACATTCAAAAAAATTTTGGGCAAATTATTGTCATATTGTGTTGTTGTGAAAATATGAGTGTGAAATTGTAAATTATGCAGATGTTAACAAATTCAAATTTCTATGATTGTTAGATGGGAGTATCGATGAAATAGCTTAAAACAATAAATTTATCAAATGTTCAAAAACTAAGAAAGACAAGTAAAAATAATTATAAAAAACGTAAAATATCTTAAATGTGCATTGATTTGAACTTAAAAACATAATCAGCGAGAGTGGTCTCTCCAAAACTTTCTCGTATACTCTCAAGTAAACTTGTCATGTTAGAGAGCGCTTTACATGGCACTGGCGAATAATAGTTACGAAATATTGACTTGCATTTAGCATTTTTATTGTATCTATCGTGTCATCCTTGGCGATTAATCCCTAGTATCCCATGCATTAATAGTACCCAAAAATCGAATTTGTGTTTTAGATACGATTTTCCCAATCGAATGAATTTTGAAACAAACTTTACTTGTAACAAAATCCCATACCAAATTTGATATATTTAAGTCACTGGCGTTTTTGAGCTATAGTGTTTACATGTTTCAGAAAGCACAGACCTACAGAGAGTCAACCTGTAGTTGGTTTGACTCAAAATTTGACAGGTGTCTATATTATATATGTTAAATCTGAATACCAATTTTCATCCATCAAGCTCTATTCGTTTTGTAATTATCGTGTTAACTTATATTCGAACAGCCGGACAGAAGGACGTTCTCTGAACAGAGTTTGCTCAAATTTGATAGAAATCTGAAAATTTGGTGTAAAGACCATATACCAAATTCCAGTCGTCTAGCTGAAATCGTTTGTAAATTGTCTTTGCCACGGACAGACATTTTCTAAAAATGTCTTTTTCGAATTGAGTAAGATTTGAAATGCGGAGATTCGTCAAATTCTCAAGTTCGAATTTTTTAACAATTACTATACTTTATATTCCGTACACGAGAAAGGAAAAATTAAGCAGTTGCAGTTCTTTTAATTAAAACTTAATTATAATGCACCAAAAATTTCAATCCAATTTTTACTTTAATTGTTATTGTTGTTTTAACACCATCACTCAGAATTAGCAATGCTTCCTCTATAATTAATTAAAGATGTTCTAATAACGGATAAAAGTTTTACCTGATGATAACACACTGACTCTCGTTGTCTATCAGCATATTACGATACATATTGTCGGATAAGGCGTAAATGTGAGGTGGATTTTCATAGGACGCCTGTAAAAATAAAATGATATTAATAAATAAAGTCCAGTCTGATTAAATCAATTTAATAATGAAAGTAATGGTAAAATGAATTTAACTTACTGCACCCTGGTATTGCTCGATCTCCCTTTCTGTAAAATATGGCATCTGTTTGAAAGGGTTGACTGATATAAGCACAGGACCGATATATGTCTTAAAATAATTAAGGGCAATCTAATGCTTTCTTTTCTTCTTTTTTTGTGTAAAATACATATGTGCGGTTTTAAGACACGAAAAATGTGACTGATATGTTTAACGTACATTCGTTATTAATACCTCTGCAATTCGATTCATTTAAAAATTTTCAATTCAGAGATTTAAGAACGTAATTCTTAGAAAGTCATTTTAGATGAAAAACTTCAATTAATATTTTGACATTGCCGATGGATCTTATGATTTTCAACGATGATGGGATAACTAATTTAATTCAGTTATATTCATATTCCACATCGAAGTAATTAGAAGATAATTTAGGTACTTGGGATTATCTCGGCATTTCGAAACATGGTCAGATGACAATACCTAAACTGTCACTCCTTAAAACCTCCACACCATACTATCGAGAAGATATCTGATAATCTATATACGTCAAGCAGGCTCATATAAATGGTGGATTTTTGGTAAAATCAGATAAAATCAAACCCGGAGATTTTCAACTCCGAATATCGAAACTTTAACATCAAGCCATCAAACTGGTGTGAAATCTTCAGGTTAGAACATGAGTTTAGTTTAGTTTAGTTGACGTCCCCTTGAAAAGCAACACTAGGGCTATTTTGAGACAGACCTCGTCATTTTGAACCGCGGTCAGATGACGAGGACGACACCTGAGCTGGCACCCCCCCTCTCCACACCACACCAGCAGGAGGGCGTTTGGCCCTGATGGATTTAACGTGTAACAGGCCCCATTCCACGACGGCTCTTCGATGGAATCGAATCTCGAACCTGAAACCCTACAGCTCACAGGCCGAGACCTTCCACCAGGCCACCGCGGCACTCGTTAGAACATAAAGATTCATAAGCGAGTAGGCTCTTCATTCTCCAAACTTCTACATCATACCAATGCGGAAATATTTCACTGAAGACAAAATTAGCTGAATATTCTATAGTGGAAATGATTATTATAATTCATTTGCAAAGCAACGTTTGTAATCGTAAGATTTGGTCCCATTACGAATTTATAGTGCTCGATTAGTAGTAGATAGAATAATTTTTCAATGAGCCAAATTATAGATTATTAACAAGAAGAATTTCGGGCAATTTGAAAGTTTACTAGTTATTATCTTTCAGTTGATAAGCGACTTAAGTAATAAAATAACTTAATTTTAAGAATTTATTTAAAAAAATGGATAATTTTAATAATTTATAAATTTTCATAATTTATGAAAAATAACTTATTTATAACTATTTATACTATAATAATTACATATAAAGCATTTTAAAATATATCCAACTCTCATAAAGTATTTTTTTTCAGTTAATCGTCTTATTTTATGGCATAAATAATACTCCCAACTATTCATTCCATTCCTAATAGTAGTGCTTAAAAATCTTCATCTCTCAAACCGTGCACACTTTTCGTACATTTCATTTAATTGAAATTAATAAATAATTAAACTATAGAACTAAAAGCATTGATTTGCATATTGAAGAGAAGTATGAATATATAAGTTGCTAATTTCTATATATAAACCTCAATAAAGCGATAAAATGCGAAAAGGATACAAATATTTGGTCATCAAGATACCGCTTTCGCAAATTCTCCACAATTGCTGGTTCTGTAATTTTGGTGAGCAGCACCATATCATCCACACCGCTGTGTTTGATATGGTGGCTTTGCCAGTGGTACACCTGAAAAACAAAAACAAAACAAAGATTAAAAATTATTACATGAATTATTATGGGAAATAATTCTACTATAATTTACAGTACAAACATGGACAAGAACATTAGAATAATGATAAAAAAAATGTTAAGATAAAATTCATATTTTCCCTCTTTTAACGGTGATGAATTAAAAGTATTCCACAGCATATTTTCATTTTGATGTTATTGAAAAGATGTGGAGTTTTCTCTACAATATTGGATTTTTTCTGGGACATGTGGCACTTCATAATGGATTCTCTGTAGAATAACTTTCTTTATGAAGCTTTTATTATTTACTCCAACGTTACAACTTCCATCTAACAGCCGCACTATGTAGTGTGGGTAAAATAAATACAGTGCTACTGATAAAAACATTAATAAAAAGTTTATTAGACCGATATTATAGGAGTTATGAGTATATAGTAATTTATTCCATAAGTTAGGCAGCAATAATTAGCAAAATTGAAAACAAACTTTAAAAAGTAAGATTATGACATGAATTAACTTTTTAAAAATCATTTCAATTTATTACATTTCCAAATTGTAAACACACCTAAAATCTACATTTACGTCAATTTCTAATAGCTGATAAAATTTCCTTTACTTTTTCTTTCTTTTTTGGTTCGAAGAGGCGTAGATATAAGTTCACTCTGTGACACAGTTCCAATTAACTTACGACAATTCGCGGTGGTATTGTTCTTATTGAGCAAGCGCATTTGATATAAAATACAAGTACGTATTAGTTAAGTTTTCGTTATATTAAGTTACCATTTCATTCTGATATTACATAAGGATTATTTTGGTACAATTCTCATCATTTTGAATGCTGGGCGAATGACGAAGACAATACTTTAGCGATCATTTTCTCACACCCCACCACCTCCTAGAAACGTTCACATAATACCAATGGCTAGGGGTGAAGGGAAGGTATGTTGCTTTTACCTTTCTGACCACTGTTCTAAATTATGATGACTATTCCAAAATAGCCCTCGTGTAATTTCACAACGGAACATTAATATAATTAAAGTAATCAATGGAAAGGAATTCGCCGCCATCATCGATAATAGAATAACCCACCACCATCTGTATAGCTGGGTGGAGTTTAAAAATATCACTACCCATTTTATTTAGGACATTATAGAATGTGTCAATCTCAATTTCCGTATGGCGCAAAGCAATTTAAAGAAGAATGTTTTATATGTTTAAAGTGACTGATTTATAGGTATGTAAATAAAGCTAAGTATGAATAAAAATTAGTAACGGAATTGTAAACTTGAAGTTTTATTTACATCATTTTATGCTAGATAATGTGAATAAACTAATAAAGATAATACGTTGATGTCAGAATTTTTATTATTTTATAATTATGCTGATTCATTATATTCTACATTCGTGGACGATTTGGAATTATTTTAATACTTTCTTTTAGCATTTTTAAAAATCTTGTATTTGATTTTGTATTTTTTCTAATAACGGATCACTATTTATTTCGATGCGTTTTAAATTATTACCTTATATATTTATGCTGATTCATTATATTCATTTTCAATGCTCTTGAAGTTTTTTTAGTACATAGAACAGCATACTTTTATAGTTTACTTTTAATATTACTATATATTTACATCTAAAGTGTGTTACAAATTATAATTAAAAAAATCCTTAACTGCTCTGTCAACATGCATAGGATTTTCTACTTTAATTTCCGTCTGTTAAATTGAAATATTGATAATAGCTCATCTAGGCAGGTATATTTTTTTAGTGTATGTGACATTAGATTATTTTCGCACATAAACAATATTTTTATTAAAAAAATAATCAGAAATATTGCTGCCGGATATAAACCAAAAAATATTTATAGAATGATTTCATATTCCCATAATCGTTCTCTATCTTTCGAACGATTCTTCGTAGGACCAATAACTTTTAAGAATAAAAACACGTGTGAGTGAAATGGGATTTTTTTTTTAAAAAAGGGTTACAACAATTGAATCATGAACGACCCTGTGACGCGAGTGCAAAGCAAATAGCAGCAGACTTCGCAACCGGGTCTGACGTAATGACAGACGCACACAGACAGTGGCCTGTAACAATGATCTGACCACGCCTGCGCCAAAGATCACGACCGCTTTCGCAAAAGCCAATAAATGGAATGATTGTATTATTATTCAGAGGAAGGAAGTCGACGTTCAAAGAGGTCGCCCAGATGTAACACTGAAATCGAGCATTGCGAGGTGGCTACAATTTTTCAATAACGGTTCACTAGGTACGACTGCAGTCTTGCGAAGCGCCTGCCGCGTGCGCTCGTTCGTAAAACAGATGTTATCGTGATCCAAAAGTGAAAATCGGACGCTATCTCACTTCACATAAAAGGGGGATTGAAAAAAATGATAGCAGTCGAGGAAGATTAAGCGGTGGCGTTCGCATTCACTCTGCGGAAGCGAAACTGAATGTATTCTAAAGGATCTAAAAGATGATCAGTTGAACTGAGGTGACATCTGTCATTTCCAGCCAGAATGGAATCTTCGTTATATCAACAAACCCGATACATTCTTTGGCAAAAAAATAAATATTTTACACGATACAATAAATACTACGCAATGTATAGAAGATAATTTTTTAACAACGATTCGATTCATCCTTAGGCGCGTAAAATATTATATATTCTCACGTAAACAATAACTTATGATAAAAATTAGTGTTCGCATAGTTTTAAATCACCATTTCGAATTTTAAATTTCAAATTAATTGAAAACAACCAACCATTTTTCACAGACATAATGATATAAGGTATCCAATCTAATTGTAGCCATAAAACATATATTTTTTAATACGTCAGAGATAGGAATACATAGGGTTGTTTAAGTTAATTGCTGCCAATTCAGAAGGTTGTGTAGATTCTTTTCTTTCCACTTCATTTAGTCGAAAAGATATGAAATTTGAACATGTATTTCAGATGATGCCCTCATCATTTATTAAATCGACAAACAATTGGGAGTGGTCTCTGCAAAATTGTCTCGCATATTGTATAATACAAGTATTATACCAGAGAACGCCTTGTATGAATTGGCGTACAATAGTTACGAAATATTAACCTTTGGCGTGGATTTAGCATTTTTACTGGATATATCGTGTCATCTTTGGAGATTAATTCCTGGCATGCAGTTTATAGTATCCGAAAATCGAATTTCACTTTTAGAAGCCGAATCGAATGAAATAAAAATTTGTCACAAAACTACAAATGCAGTCACAGATGTTGTTTTTCAATAATCAGAAATTCCATTTATTTAAATCACTGCGTTTTTGATAGGTGTCTACATACACTATAAATATTAAATAAGTGTACCGAATTTTATTCATCTGATTCTCTTTGTTTTGTAACTATCATGTTAACTTATATCGGAACAACAGGTCAGACAAGACTTCCCCTGAACAGATTTTGCTCAAAATTTGATAGAAATTAACAAATTGGTAGAAAGACCGCGTACCAAATTTCATCAGTCTACATCAAAGCGTTTTTGAGTTACTTTTGTCACAAACTAACACAGACAGGTGGACATTTTCCGAAAATGCTTTTTTCGAACTCAGGAAAGTTTAAAACGTGGAAATTCGTCAAAATCACGACTTCAAATTTTTGACAATTACAATACTTTGTCTATACTACGTACACGAGACCTACCCCCCTCCCCTCCAGCCACCTCCGCCAATGCAACTTATGCATAAAGAATTCAAATGATTCGGAAAATTAAAAAGAAAGATGAAGAAGATCTAAAAAAGCAACAAAAATCATAAGGTCTTTTTCTTATTATTTAGAGACGTCACTTCTACAGTGATTCAAACATATTTAGTTATTGGGCAAACCTATCATGACATATTCACAAGTTTTGCAATCCCAGAACTTCAACTACATCAATGGCATATAAAACTCAATTTTCACGCAAAAGTGTTTACCTTCCCTCTTAACTAACGATGTTGACATTTGTTGCGACAACAGTTTGGTCTTTTAGCAAACCTGATCTTAATCCATGTGATTTATGGTTAGTGGTTAAATGACCAGATTTATCATAAAAATCCGTATATATATATTTTTAAGAATTTTTTAAATATTTTTTTTAATTTAGAATTTTATTCTTCATTTAATTATTATAGAGCGCATCATTTGAAATATTTGTTGTTTGATTTTCATATCATTTGGACTAATAGAACGACTTCCACTGGAACTGGTGAAGCTTAATTTGAAGAGTCTTGCACTTCTAATTGGAAATCGATTCTAAATGCTGCTAAGAACTATATTTTATGCTCCTTCAGTCCAGAAATGTTTTATGAAAAAATAACATCGTAATTTTTATACAGGCCCCCAAGCACTCTTAGAAATATAAATATATTTTTTACAAATAAGTATTTAAAAAAATGTTTCATAGTTCTGCAATTAAAATTGACCAAGATATGATCTTCTATCATTATTTTAGACGATTTCGGCCTATTTCAATAGCTGCCTCGACAAAGATCAGCCAATCAACGGAAAGACAATTCCAAGAAATAACTGCTGACATGCCTAGCATAACGCATTTCAATGTTTCTTAATCGGTCACTTTTGGTTAGAACAGTGTGGCACTTTTACATTTAAAATGTCAGTGTAATAATAATAAAAACATAATTTTTTCAGCAATATATTTACAGATTAAATTTTAGTTACTGCACCACCATCAGATGTGAACAATTGAATAATAAAATAGTATATGAGCACATAAATATTTGTTGTTACATGAGAGTACTTAAATATACTTTCTCTTCTTCTTATAAGAGTTTCGTCTCAAAACATTTTTAAAGTAATAGAAAAAACACTGTGCAAGATTTTCATCGTAATTTCCATGAATGGCATTATTCACTGAATTTTAATTTCCTAAACACACTAATGTTCGACTTGTTTAGGATCATCTGGTTCAATCCAGAACTAGATGGTTTCAGCAATTTTATTCAAAAAAAGTTAAAACATTAAAAAAAAAAAAAAAAAGACAAAAAAATACAGTGTACAAAATACTGCAATTTAAAAAAAAAAATCGAATATAGCGAGCGAAATTTTATACTCGGCACTATAATTTTATTTACTTCTAATTACTAGTAAAAACAATCTTGTAAAGACTAGTTTTAGATTTTTTTTTTCTGAAAAAAATAGTTTTCTACATTTTTGAGCTCTAACCCTATAATAATGGTACCGGCGTTTTCAGACGCCAAAATAATTTTCACTTAATGGTGGGAAAAACCAGACTAAAGGTGTTTAACTTGTTTTGAAGAGAAATTTGAATTCATAGACGAGACGCGATTAAATATTGGCGCGGCGGGGAGAGCGGGGGGGGGCGAAGTCTCATTCACCAGGCTGGAGGTCCCCGTTTAATCATCCGTTTTCTGGGTATCTAGAAGTAAGTACTCACAAATCAAAACGCTTTAACACAGAAACCACAAGATAATTAATCAAACACTGATAAATTAATCATTTCGAACAGCGGTAAGTAAATGACAGCATAAAATAGACAAGTTCCATAAATGTATTATATTTGCAAAAATGTTCGGTGTTCGTAGCGTTTAAGAACTGCCATTTTGAAATGGTAAATAAAATATTTAGAGATAAGTAGTGATTTTGAAAATTTTCAAAATTATAAATTAGCGCACTCGAAAGTATGAATAAGTAGATTAATCGAATAGCTTCAAACTTCAGTTAAGCTATATTACAATTCAAGATAGTATTATTATGCTTTTGTACGAAAGGAAAAAAGGGAGCATGGCCATTCTGTGTTTCATCAACAAATAGTCATCACACGCTAATAATTTCCAATTAAAAACAATGATAGTGAAAAAAATCGAGGTAAATAAAAAAAGCCAACGTCCCATTTACTTCCGTTGCGTCTAGATGATGCTACAGAATATTATAATGAATAATGGCTTCTATGACGTTGTAGATAATGTATTAAAACACACTTTATTGTAAAAGAAAAATATTTAAAGTGATAATTATAATCTAGTAATTAGAAAGAAACATTCGCATGAAATTTGAGAAATTGACTTTTAACATAGAGAAGAAGTGGAATACCGAGCAAGAAAATAAGATTCTTTGCTCACATAATATGCGTAATATTAAGCTTTCCAAAAGATTAATATAATTCCGTAATGATAGACGATTTGAAATGCTATATGTCTTGCCATTTTCTTTTGAGAAACAGCGGTCATTCAAACTTTTTTTTCTTGTAGTCTTTTCTAACACGATTTTTTAACGATAAAATAAACATTTTTAGAAGAACTTTTAGGTGATATTAGTCCATGATCATATTGAAAATTTAAGCTCAAATTTGTGCATCTCACTAGTGAGCATCAAAAATGTAGAAAGCGAGAAAAAAATTAATGGTGAGAATTTTTATATTTCGAAATGGAAAAATATTCTTAATTTGAAAAACAACAACAAAAACACTATTTCAGTATTTTTAGAGGGCTGGCGAAACTCATGATGAAAGATAGCCAATTTAAGAGAGAAAACTACACAAGTTTAAATTTGAATTTGCATTTCGTATCCGAGAAAACAATAATAATAAAAGAATAATTTTAGTATTAGTTTATGGAAATCAAACACAGTTCTCAATGTCGACATAGCAGTTGATGGGCATTGTTGATATGTAAATGTATAGCGTGACGAGGGATTTTGTTGCAATAAGTTATTTATTTTCATGAAATACTTCTTTTGTTAATTCTATAATATTTATTCAAGATTTTATCGCCATCCATCTGAGCTCCGAAGACGATCAGCGTGCGGCATTTAAAGAACGCAGAAATGACTGAGTAGATTGTTTTTTGATTTCAGCATCCATTTCCGTTTACACAATCCTCTACAACAAGCTATGCTAATCTGATAACATTCAGCATCAATAGTTTTAGAAACAATTTATAGATCTGCTGCGATTCAATGTAAGGGTTGCGGATGGATATTGGAAAACTAGTAAACTTCTTAATATATCTATATAATTCTTCAGCAGTTGATAACGGTAGCATACTTAGAAAACTTTCTTTTTATTAGGAAATATCTGTTCAAAATAAATTTGTTGCTCATTTTTTTAAGGCAATAAACTATTAAGACAATGGAAACTATTCAAATAATTTTAAGCTATAAAGTAATCAACATCGTAGGTAATCAGCTTTAAAATAATTGAAAGTCAATTTCAAGTAAAGGAGCCAAGGACAAAATGCAAATACATGGCATTAAATTAAAATAAGTTTAAAATATTATAAAAAAAGTAACGTGGAAGGACAAATTTAGATTGAATGCCCTCCCTTGCCCCTCCATATTTGTAGTATGCGTATAATCTCAAAATAGTTGTATATATTAAAACGAAAAGTGTTTGAATTTTTCCTATTTCCATATAAATTTTTTTTCGCTGAATAATCATAAGTAATAACGCCACACAATTTGAAGATGCAGGAGAAATTGAATGTCAGGATCGTTTTCATAGCAAAGCCGCACTCAGCTTCATGCAAAATAAACTTCATTATGGAGAGCTCCAAGGGAGGTATATCCCATTATTGGTGATGGGTCCGTTAACCAACCACAATATCGATATTAAGTCACCAAGGGAGCTGAAAATATGTTTTACATAACTTTATGCGGCAACTTCCAGTCCTTTTATTATCCCTGTCCTTGGTTTCATGAAAAGTAAGCCACTTGAATTACTGTAGAATATGTAGATTTGGTGGTGTTTTCTTTTTGCATATTATATTAAAAATCAGAAGAAGCGTTTTCTGCTCAGCTTTTTTTTTTTTTTTTTTTATACTTACAATGTGTGACGTGTTTTAAGATTAGTATCGCCGCACAGCGAAATGCACAAGGATGGAAGAGGAACAATTCTTCTTCTCCAACATCGATTTACTTAAATTTTTTTATATAGATCCATAATTTTAATGAATACACCGCTAACCAACTTACTGAACTTAGTTCGTTGTGTTTTGAGATCTAGATCTAGAATTTCAGAATATAGACTAAGCAATATATTGTGAATTTTATTTTTCGAACTTGTATCGAATTTTAATTACGGTGTTCACATACGCATAAAGAATTTTTTTGGACACAAGGAAATGTAAAATGAAGAAGTTCATCAAAATTTAGAAGCTGAATTTTTTAAATTTCCTTTTTAAAATATTTGGCTTCGCAAAATATAATAAATTTTCCTTATGGAATTATAATTTTTCGTACATCAAAGAAAAAGAGAGGGTAGAAGACAAAATTTATTACTTTTTTCATGCATAAATCTACCGATCTTAAAAGTGCGATAAAATAATAAATGAAGGGAACGAAATTTTGTATTTCTCATCAAATAACGGAATTACAACAACACTAATAATAAACAAATTCCTTTAAATGAGCTTGAATAACAGATTTGTCAAGGTCACAATAGATTAATGAAGCATATATTATTGAATAAATAATACTAAAGGGGGGGGGGATTTTTATACAGCTTTAAAATGCATCGGCTTAAAAGCGATTTGATATTCAACGAGTTTTAAAAAACAGGTATCAATTTATTTAGAAAATAATTTCACAATACAGACAGAACTATAACAAAAAAATTCTACTCATCAATTTCAATTTAATCCAGTTGGAAAATGATATTCTTAGGATTTGATTTGGTTGAATAATGTTAACAAAGCCAAAAAATATAAAAGAGAGTTTTAAAGAAAAACTACATCACAAGACAATCTTAATAATGTGACGAATATGAAGCTTTTGTATTCAGGGTAGAGAATACAGAGACAGGGAAAAAGAGGGAACAAACCGTCATTCGAACAAAGCGGCTTTAAATGAATCGTCCTTTTTAACGCAACCTACATATATAAAATCCCCTTAAAATGAAAACAGCCTTGGGGGCTGCGATCATCCGAATCTGGTGAGAATGTTTACAGCGATCATCTTGTTAGAAAGATATGACGTAAGCGCCCCGCAGCAAAAGACCCATCTTATTTAACAAAGTGACGTCTATGATATGAAATAGGTTGTGTACTTTTATTTTTCATTTGTCTATCTTTAAAATGCCCAGGGGAGATTTTGTGATTTCTCAAAGAGGAACACACATGTCAAACTTTTCTTTTTTGTGATTCAACACATAAACACTTTTAAATTTTGCAACTTTTGCAATATTTCCATTAAGGCATTTTATTGTATTCTTCCTTATTTAGATTAGCTATGACGTTTCCGCTTTGAATCCATGTAAGTTTTAAGTATACGTTTTGCAATTATAACTTTAAATTTATTTTAATGTATTAAAATATCTTACGAGATTATTTGAACCTTGATAGAAAAAGTGTGCTTATTTATTTATGCCTTTTCCAACTGGTTTAATTACATACTTAAAATTTTTTGTTAATTAGCACTTTTAAGAAGACCGCAAAATAGCGAGAAATCTTAACAAACCGTTCAAAATTACATATTTTGAAATTAAAAAAAATTTTGAACCAATTTAACCTTAATAAATTTATTATTACTAAGCAACATAATTAATTGACAAGAAAGCCAATTATTACTTAAATAATGCATGCAACCGAAGATGGTCTAATTTTTAAGGAATAATGAGCCATTTTTATACTTTAGAACAAAGAAAAGGGAATGTAGAAGGAAATAAAATGTTCAATGAGAATAATGCTTAACAAGATAATATACACATGTAATTTCCTCAAAATTCCAGAAACGTAAATAGAGATACTTGTTCCATTGAGAAACATACCTAGAGTTCTCACTCTTATTATGGCCCAATAACTATTTTTTAAAGTGTTAGAGATAGATATATAGTTGCTGTTGGAAAAATGCTTTAAATCTCGTGAAGAATTACATTTTATGTTGTTTGAGTCAATAAACATATTTTTTTAAAAAAGTTAAGAAATATAACTTTTGATACAGTTTTCCTGTCCTTTCAATCATATTTAGTAAAATATTATTGCGACTGTAACATTTTAAACAAAAAAAAAAAAAAAAAAAAATCATTCTTTTGCAACTAAAATTGATCGACATATGAAAAGAGAAAAATCACTATTTTAAATCAATATCGGAAAAATTCTGATGACATTCGGGAAATAGAAAATTATTTTCATTATTCAATTAAATTTATAATTTATTTTCATTACTATTAAAGTCTTATGCCAAAATGGCCCGGCAGCTTACAATACTTCACACCAAAGACTTTTCGCAAATCGGAAACATTAAACAATATAACAAAAATGAAATACGCTTATACTTGTAAATAAAATTATTTTAAATTTAACCAGTTTTCAGCAAATTAATATAGAAAGCCTTCTTTGCAATTGAAATTTTACATCGTATGATTTATGTATTCCATTCCATTTCATTTTCAAATATTTCAATCTTTTTAAAAATAAATTGAGGTACTTAAGAAATGAAAGAGCCTATTAAAACGAAAATATGCTGAGTCTGGTATTGTTAGGATAGTAGTTAATGGATGGGTTCAGTATGTGGGTGCAATCTAGCCTGTCTTTTACAAATCAGTATCCGAGAATCTAGTTTTCTAAGTTCTGTATTAAGAATTTAAAAATAGTGAAATATTTTCTCGAGCCACAACATCTAGTTTCCATCATAATATAGCAAATCCATGCGGATTCACCCGGTTCGAGATACAACAGACAATAGTTTTGAGAACATTTTAATTTTGTATCGATTCAAGAACTGAGGTGAAATTCTATGAATAATAATTAATGAAAAAATATTACATGAAACTATTCAAAAGAACTTTAAACAGCAGATGTCGATATTGTCTATCATGCTTTCTTAATCTCCTTTCACTTTTTTCTCCCTCGCAAAAAGAAAATATCGTCATTGTCAAAAAGCTTGAACTCGTGCTTTTGACGCATTTGTAAGTGTTGAACTTCCAAAGATCGAAAAACACATTTTCCGAAATATACGTTCTGTCGATGATTATGTTAATTCAAAAACAAAAAGCGAAAGACAAAGGTAATTTGATATGGCTTCTTGAAAGTAAAACCGGAGATTTCTCCCCATGTTCGACGCAATCCACCGATGCACCCCAGTAGTGCACATATACTGTAAAATATTAAAGAATAATATAACTGTGTATGAATAGTATACGGAGAGAAGATAGTATATTCGCTATATAAATGATGAATATTCTTCAGCTAGATTGCGAACCAGACAAGTCAGGAACGAGACAAACAGCATAAATAAAATTTCACGTGTGACAATAACATTTAAAAGTATGAATCTGTACCAAATTTGGATTGGTTTGGGATTTCGATTTTTATGGCCCAAGAGCCAGAATTGGCAGTGCTGTGCCAAGACACATGATAAACCAAGTTTTAGATAAAACGACCGGTGACCAGAAATCCGAAACGCATTCTCCATTCTAACATAAACGTGTGTAAATATACAAGAAAGGCGGAGTGTGTGGTGTTTAACTCTTCAGCACAGGCACCCATTTAAATGAACATCAGCACATGCGCAGGATTATTTTGGCACTATAGTATCAGACACTTATCCCTTATGTTATTGGCTATTTGTATAAAAATAAAATATGATCGCATATATATATTTCTATGTAAAACCAAAAGTGAATTTAGCCCCTTTTCCCCCCATATATTTTCTGTATTCATCCCCCCCCCCCATTCCATACATATAAAACCATATTTTTAATATGCTTTTCTTGTATAAAAATATTGGAAGAATAAGAAAATCTATATTTTAAATAGAGTTTGCTTTTGAAATTTTTTGGAAAAAGAAGCTTAAACGTACAATTTTGAAAATTTATAATTTTGTCTATCATTTTTATATACATACTCAAAAAATAGTTTTATCATTCCTCATTCAGAATAAAATGAATTGTTACCATAAATTTCAAGACAGTTTATTCATATTATAAAAGAATGCCCTTTATATAAGGATTTGCGAGGAAAGGACTCGATCAGATTATGCAGAGTATTCAGAAACTGAGTTTTGTCCCGATTCTGTATGATGATCACTTTCCAAAATTTCATGAATATAGATGAACTCGAGCTCCCATCATTTTGTCTATAAGTAGAAAGACTTCTGAGAAAATCTCTGAATATACGCTGCTCACTCAAAATAACATTAAAAGAATTTGAAATGCCAGTGCACGCAGGGATCATTTTGACACCAACTATCCTGTCAAAAAAAGATATGCATTGTTTTATTGATTTCTCATGTTCTGATTTTCTTCTAGCTTTTCCATGAAGGTATATGAAATAACAGATATAAAATTTTATAAAATCCAAGAATTTCTTTAAAAAAAAAAGTATAGGGCCAAAAAGACACTGTGCGTGTATTGATAGGTTGAAAACATGATAATTTCAGTTACATTATTTTCATTCACTTTGCTGTTATTACAAAGGAATGGAGTCAATGAAATGACGTCACAGTCATCGTGCAACGCAACTGCGATTGCTGTACCATTCATATCCTTTTTCTTCTTGACTAATTTAGAAATTAAACTGGCACTTTTTCTAAAGGTAGTTTCTGACATTTAAGACTAAACCAAGCTTCAAAAATCACGTTAAGTTTTATAAAAAGAAAACCTTGACCATATATCCATGCTTTATAAATAATTTTTACCCTTCAACAGGTAAACCCAGATAAGTGAACTTCAAACAGCGCGGACTGGAAAACACATTATGAATACCGGCACACGCCAGCTTTTTTGCTAGTGACCCGTTTTCACGTCATCTCGGGACATTAGTACTGCATCTTAAGTTTCGTCTTCATCGGATTAAGCTCATTTAAATAATACGTGACTTTGTTACAGGAATATGGTTCGAAAAAGGGGGGATAAAAGCTGTGAGTACCACCGCGGGGCGAACACAATACCCTTTCATCTGACGTAAAACACGCTGCTAATTTCGGTCTTAGTCAATCCGGAAACTGAACATGACCCGCTTTTCTTTGGAAACAGTGAGCTAGCTCCATGCCCGTGTGTGTGAGTACGACCTTGACGAAACAGTGACTCAGGGACGGAAATCTTTGTGTCATGCCAGTTTTGCTTTCATGACCATATAAACGACAAACCTCGGCATTTTGCTCTTTTTTTCTTATCCGAGACTCAGCTACTGAAAGAATGATCTCGAGGTGTTTGTTGTCTTGTTAGTTTAGCTGCGGTTTTGTTGAACGGACGAGGCAGAATAAGAAGGTAGGAGAGTCAATGGATGTAAATGAATCACGGAAATCTTCAAGGGTAGTTTGACTCATGAGTTAACCAACCAATTTCGCCAACTAACCGTATCATTAAATACAGGAAATTGTTTTTTAATTATCATATATTTTTTATAGAATTTTTAGCTTTTAAATAATTGAGAAAGGTAATATAAAAGTAATTATGAACGTGCGCTATTAACTTCACGTATTGAATTTAAATATTCATGACGTTGATTTGAAAAAAGAAAAGTGATAATATCAGCTAAAAGCAGATGTACAACGCAACTCGTTTGGCAAAGAGCAACGGAGTAGCAGTTACGTGGTTTTTCTTGATTCTAAGAACTTATACCAATTTCGCATTATAATTAATCTCAAAATTGTATTTGATTAAGAAAAAAAAAACACTCAAAGAATTTAATAACCGTAAAGTAGAATTTTTCAACTAACAAAGAAATTTAATTCAACTAAAAAGAAGATTCAAGAAATATAATTATCCATAAAGATGCTAGCAAAATAAAAAATTAATAGATGAAATTAAATTAATGAAGAATTTAGAAAAAAAAGGGCCCAAAACAAATAATAATTTTTTAATGGGGAGGAGGGGAGGGGGTATATATCTGTATGTAAAATCAAAGGGGAAAAGGCAAAAAATCGAGACAGAGGTTTCAAGATAGGCAAGCTCACAAAAGTTTTTTTTTTTTTTTAAATCATATTTACTTATTTAGTATGGTAAAAAAGTACCATAAAATTATATTTTTTTCATATATATTTAAAACTTAAATTCAAATTGAAACAATTTGTATTACGTTTATATGCTAAATTAAATTATTCAAATAGTTTTTTTTTTAAAAATATATTAAGAGCTAAAGTAAAAAAAAAAAAGCTTCTTTAAAGAAATAATTTATATATTTCTCTTAATTCTTAAAATTTATATTTACGAAACGCTGAAAGAAGCGGACTTTAAAACTATTGACCTTATATTTCAAATCAAATGCGCAGCAGTGAAACAGCATCTTAAGAAAACATACGCACTACAATGAAATTAAAATTGACCTGGAAAAAACATTTCACGTTTACACAACTGCGTTTGAAATAGGTCGAGAATATAAAGTCAACACTTTCATATGATACCACTTCTTCCGTCTTTTTCGCTAGTCGTAACATATTAATTTATAATGAAATTTAACATGAGAAATAAAGTAATTCATTTAAAGTTTAACAAAAATGTATAATAAATAACTAGCCGATTAAAGCGAGCAGTTGTTCGTCAACCATATTAAAGGTATTAATGTAATCGAGGAACTGACAAATGAACCACATTTATCACAGCAAAATTAAATGCAGTTTTAAATAAAACGGATAATAAAAGTAGAACAGTGTCATTAGTTAACAAATTGGTAAAACCGATTCAATAGTTAAGAGTGGGAGTTCTGTTACAGTATTCGTTTACGATATCTCTCCAGACTTTAGAACAGGTGTATATAAGGGGGGGGGGGGGGGGTAATCACGAACAAGATATCTAAGGTCGAACTCTTTTTATGTGAAATTAAAATTATCGAAATCGGCACAGTGGTTGTGACTGGGAGATCTGTAACTCCCACCTATAGTGAAATAGTGTTTTAGAGATTTTTCTCCAAAATGGAAGGTTGTGGAGCGCAGATGACAATTGCTGACGGATTTAGCGATCATAAGCTCTCATATGAAACAACTATTGGCGAAATCGGATGAATCCTTGGGGATGGAGACTGGTCCTTGAGTTTTCTTGATTACTTTAAATACGCATATAATAAATACTCTTAATATTTCTCTTGCAATAACAAAGAAACAGGAACAAAATTATCTTTTTTAATAATCATTAGTAATGTCCCAAAATTTACGATTTTAAATTCAAGAAACAGTCGCTGATTATACTGCTTGCGGATTTATTGGCGCAAGCACCAGATTTGGGTCTGTTTCGCCAATCACAGATCCAAATGAGACAGAGAAGAGAGAAAAAGGTAAAATAGATAGCTCATAAGGATATTTCGGGGTTGAAGTGCCCGTAACATCCCAAGACACGCCACAAAGAGTAACTTCAATGTGAATAAATTAAACAACGATGTAGATGAATTTTGCGACTGCCATAAATTAAAATAGTCTTCTAAATACTCTTTATAACTCTAGATTTGAAATGAAAAAACATTTTTAGTATTTTTCGGATTTTGTATTGAGTACTTATATAATGGAAAAATGGTAAATATTAAAGTTTATTAAAAAGGACGATGTTGCTTTTCCTTGATAATAAATTTCAATTCAAATTTTACAGTGTTGCTTAACTGAAGTGTCAGAATTTAAGAGAGGATTATTTAACAAATATGTACGCTTTTTTTTTATTTTAATAATGAATATTTTTTGCACTATGGCAAAAAATTTTCAGATCCCACCCATCTTTACAAATACAAATTTTAAATAAATAAAATAAAATAATATATATTTTCTATCGAAAATTTGCATTTCATAGAAGACATGCATGGTTTAATTTTTTCTCTGATGAGCAATATTTTTTCTGTTTTTCAAAAAAAAAAAAAAAAATCATTAACAAAATATTTAAAAACAGTATATTTCCGAAAAAAATAAATAGTGGATGAACCGACTTTATTTAACTGTGCCTTTAAAAATCAATGAAAGCCTTTAAAAACCAACAAAATCTATTACAATACAAACTGTAAATATTAATACTTTATCACAGATGCACGTTTCAAGATTTTTCAGATATGAATACAATAAACATTCCAAAGATTCCAAACAAAACAAAAACATCAAACAAAGAGCATTTAATTGAAAAGTGTATTAAATACGGATTCTTAACGAAATCATTGCAAAAAAAAAAAAAAAAAAGAACAAAATCCATTCTTGAGGATAAGCAAGACTGGTTCCGCACGACCGTAACGGTAACACCAGTTAACCGCGAAGGCTTAACAATGAAAGCCTCCTTTAAATCGGTTGACTGAAGAGTGGTTTATGTGATTCTCTCAGATGAGAAGGCAGGAAAAATACAGAAATTTTACGTTAAAAAAAGCATGCCTGGATGATTGAGACTTTAACTTTTTTCTTTTTTAATTCCGTCACGGGCGTGTGTCGTGTTTTCAGTATGTTCCCAAGAGCTTAACAAGTCATCGTGGAAATTTTAAGGCTGTTTTTCCTTTTAAAATATAAAACTAGGTTCAGCATTTAACTGTCCTTGAAAGTAGCTTCCGTTTTATTAATTTCAGAATTCCGTGCTTGGTGGTTTCCGGTCACTGAGTATCCGCCTTTTCATGAGAAGTGTATTAAATAAACTGTTTTGGCACTTTAAATAGCTATATTTACAGTTTTTAATATCTTTCTTAAAGAATTATTTCGTGACGTTAAAATATGCTTTAGAATTGATTTATATTTTTTAATAAGATCCATGTATAATGGTAGGATGTTATTTGTAAACTATATGATGTGGAATGTACGATGTGAAGTGATCTAGGGGGCAGACCGTTAAATCTACAGTTACCAAATTTGCAGGCACTTCTTTATTGAGTAGTAAGTGATCACAAAGAGAGGAATTTTCAAAATTTTAAAGACAGTTTGAATTAATTGAAAATTAATCCAAATATAAATATATTTTTATAAAAATCGAAAAATATTACTGCGAAACACAAAATTTTACACCAATAAAAAAAAAATTCTTCAGTGATATAATGATATTAATTTTAGTTTCATGGAATTGTTTCTCAAATTTTAATACATTTTTGAATTTTACAACTTTAGAACCATTACTCATTAAGTTAGTTTCGCAACGATATTTTTCATTGTTTCATTTGCTGCGTTTATACACAAGAGTGCTGTGACGTTATTAAACACAGATTGTATGTACACGTTATTACTGCTATAAGCTACACACTTAAAATAACAAAAAATCCTTCAAGTTCTACCCTTTGTCCGATTACGCCAATTTTTATTTCATATGAAAACTTACAGTTCCTAGATATCGTAGTGGTCATCTGTCCCCTACCATTCCCATTTTTTGAGAATTTTTTTAAAAAAACACTATTTTACTGTACATCCTATAAGCGAAAAAATTACGCCAATTTCTCCGGGCCCTTATTACCATCTTGATCTTGCCATTTTTTTTTTTTATTTAAAAGTTCGTGATCTTTCATTCATGTCATAAATAGTTGCGTATCTTACCTCGAATTTAGACATATCACAAAATTAAATCTTGATCTAGACCCCAGCCTCTAGAACTGGACCGATTTCGCTAATTAATTTTTAACTTTGCTTCCACAGCAATCAATCAAGATGATCTATGATTACTGTGCAAATATAATCTAAAATATTATTTTCATTTGAAGCGATAAAATGAAATTCATCCAAAATGGCTGGACGCTACCAAATGAATGCTATTAATATTATGGACGGTCGCTGTCGACGAACGTTTAAGAGTAAGTTTTGAAAAATAACACAAACAGAAATATTATCAAATCTCAAACGTTGTAATTTTACAGTTTTTCGAATCTAATGTTAGAATTCGTCTACAGACGTCTCAATTAAAAAAAAAAATGTTAAATGACCTTTAGGAAATGGTGTGTACTCTACTCGCTTTGAAACAATGTTTGAAATTTTATATGCAGCTACAATTTTAATGTTAAGATAGCATATATAATTTAATTTATGTAGTTATGTTTCTGACCCATTGAATTCACATATGCCACAGAAGGCCAGAAAGTTAATCTTTTAATAAATATAATCTAGAGATCACCAATTCTACCGAATAAACCTTTTAAAAAATTTCATCCATTTAGCTTACTGTGTTTCTGAGTTACAGCGCTTCCATCTATATGGTGAGCCAAACTTCATAGACGTATTTTGCTCATAATTTGTTAAAAATCTACAATTGTGATGTAAAAACCACATATTAAATTTCATATAATTATCTAATCCCGATTTTAAATAATCTAAGTTAACAGAATGGCAAATCCAAATGTCGTTTTATAAGACTTAAAAATAGTTTGAAATATTAAGATACATCAAAATATCAAGGCCGAAACTTTAGAAGATCTCCTGGCATTTAATAATAGGCACCCGAAAATCAAAATTTGAAATAAAATCATCTACCAAAATTGATATAATTAAGTCATTGCGTTTTTGAATTATAGCGTTTGCATGTTTCTGAAAGTACAGACCGACAGGCATTCAACCTCTAGTTGGATTTAGCTACAAAATAGGTGTCTACTTTTTTGGCTAAATTTGATAGGTGTCCACAATATAGATGTTAAAATCTGAGAATCGAATGATATCCGTCTACTTTCTTCGTTTCGTAGTTATCATGCTAACTCATATTCACAGCCAAACAGACAGACTTTGCATAAATTTCGCCAAAAATTTGACAGAAATCTACAAATTTGATGTAAAGACCATAAACCAAATTTCATCCGTTTAGTTTAAATGTATTTTTTGAACTCAGGAGATTCGTCGGAATCTCCAGTTCGAATTTTTGACAATTATGATATTTTTGTCTATATTTCATATTCGAGAAAATAAAAAATATTGATAGTAATGACAATGCCAAACTACATTATTATATCTGCTGATTAAAAAAAATAAAGCTTTGACTTTCCAAGGAGCAAAAATGTTTAGAGAGATGATCTTATTTTTCGGTTTGAAAGTTTAATATTAACTACGTAACGTAAAATAATAATAAGTACCGAATGCCGCTCATTGCAGGAAAAACCATCGAATAAATTTGTGTTAAAAATCAAAAGACATACAGATGCTGAAATTTTTAAATTTAAAGATGCCTCTACGATGCTACTAGTGAAAGGCTAAGGTTAATAATGCGAATTTTCAATGTTTAGTGCCTTGTTTTCAGCAAATTATTTCCTTTTTTCAATGCGATTTTTTTATTTTTTAACGTCAATCATGTTTATTAATTTAAACAAAACTCAAAATTCTTTTTTACGGAAATAATTTATTTCCTTTTATTTTTACTGGCATTTTAGCATAAAGTAGCAAAACGTCGTCAGAATATCACTTAAAATAATACCATATTTAAAAAATAATGTAAGGAAAAAGGTATTATTTTTTGAATACTCAGATAAGATGTATGCGCAGAAAAGGCATAGTAATTATGTATATAAAAAAAAACTCCAATTATAAAAAAAATATATTGAGATTTTAATGAAGAATAGCGTTTTACACCACTTCGACACCACTTTTCCTTCATTTTTTTTTTTAAATTACGTTTGTTTGTGAATATGATACACGAGATAACTACGAAATATATGAATAGAATTTTGCATTTTACATTAAAATTGAAAAGTTACTTTCGAATTTTGAATTCAATCGTTCGTAAAATCCGCATAACTCAAAGATAGGTAATGTTTAAAGGATGATAAAGCATTACAAATTTAACTGAATGACAACCAAATAATTTTTTGCTCAGTAGCCTTATCAGTATTTACACGATTAAGAAACAGTTTTGAAGTTGAATTCCAATGAGAGTCAGGATAAAGACATGGCATTCAGATTAGAATAGAAGAATAATGGTAAAAGAAAAGTGAAGTTCAGTTCGGGTTGGTTGTATTTACATCCCGTTTTGAAGCAGCATGCTGGCCATTTTCGGACGCACCTCGCCATGTTGAACCGTGGCAGTTGACTACGGCACTCCTCTCTCCAAATTTCGCGAAAAGAAAAATGAAAGAGGACAAGCAAAAATATCGTAGCAATGAAAGGTGTTATTTTAAAAAGACATCCTATTGAAAAAAAAAAGGACAAATAATTTTTTACATCATAATTCACACAATGAATGTAATTCTCCAAACTAAACATCCTTTTCATTTCACTCTCAAAAATATATATGTTATACAGGTTGTGAATGCTATAAAAACATAAATAAGCTTTACCCGCCGTTTCTAAACTTTACCTTCCTATTTCTCAAAACAGTTATCCGAAGTCACATTCACAGTACCTTCCGAGTTAGCATCAAACGTTGAAGAAAGTCCACGAGTATGACAAACTGCAATTCTTTCTAAATATTCGCATTTTCGTTCAAAGTATGTTTATTTTAAAAAGTATAAATGATGGGAAAAACGAACATTATCATATTAAAAACGCACATTATACATAGAATTTTATGGGTCACTTCAAAAATAAATCGTAAGATCTTACACATCTAAATAACAACTCATTTTATGCTAGTTGAAATGTTCTAAATATTTTTAACTCGATAATGTTTCTAACGAAAATAGTTACGAGCAGAATGCATCTTGAGTAACAGATGCTCCATAAGAGAAGGCTTTACAAACTTTTAATTTAAAATTTAATGAATTAAAAAAAATCACTCGAATGGTTAACGTTTATTTTCGACATCTTTGGAGCATACAATCAAACGAAAAGAATTTTTGTACTTTAAAATACAAATAATTAGTTTTTTCTTAGTGCCGCCTATTTCATTTGCGATATATTTTCTTTGATTTCAATATATTTTCACAATTTTTTTTAAAATGCTTTTTGATAGTTTGTACTCCAAAGTCGAATATGATTCGTCGTTCTGAAGGAAGTATCGTCTTCCCATTCTTGATAAATAATGATTATTATAAAAGCTGTTTATCAGCAAAAGCTCTTACATGAATTATAACAAACCTATAACTACATCTACGCATTAAAAGGAAATCTTACATTCACATATGTATCTTATCTTATTACTTTTCGGAATGCAAAAAGTTAACATTTAAACCAATGTTGTCGTTTCGTCATACTTTTGATTTGTGTGCTTTTGTTAATGTTATAATGAAAATATAATTGAAAAAAAAATTCCGCTTTCACATTTACAACATGATATTCTTTTTAGGCTGATTCTTAAAAAAAAAAAAAAAAAAAAAAAAAAAAAACTATGCGATGTAAACTATGTAAATATCGTCATACAGATCAGATTGTAACAGTTGATGCGATCGAACTGTGAAAAAAGAAGGCAGACGAATCAAACCTATAATACTATCAGATTATGATGTTGGGTTGAAGGCTCGAAATATTTTTTTCTTCTTTTCTATAATTACCTTAAGCTCCCCTTAAGCAATCTGATTGCGTATTTAGCAAATACAAATTATTTTTAGAGCACCACTCACGGGTCCAATTAGCGTGTAACTGGTCTAATACGTGTAACTTATATTTGTTTTAAACAAAATCTAGCAATATTAAAGAAAGAGAATCCTCACAAAATCCTAAGGCCATTATAATAAATTGCCTGACATTACAAAATATATAAAAAAATCAATCCAGAAATCTGATTATATATTTTGTTGGCGATATAAATCGATCATATAATCCGAAACGACTTTGCTGCAATAGTAGCTTAAATATCGAAGAAAGTCTACTAACCCCATTGGGAAACAGTTTTCTAAACTATCAGCCATGAAGCTATAGCTCAAATACTCAACACCCTCTTCAGCAAAAAAACTCAGGTATGCCAACGTCTGAAAGAATGTTAAACAACTTTCGAACGCTTTTTATACGAGCACAATAGAAAAACCCCTCCAAGGACCTCTCTTAAGAATGGGTGTCACCAAGTTTAAGGTTTAGGGTTTCACAGAGGCCAGTATCAATGATCCAATATGCATCCCCACCCCCACCCCTTCTTCTTTTTCTTTCCATTCTTCTTTTTAAATAGCAGAAGGTTCGAAAATGTAGGAAATTTTTTATGTACCTCAAATAGATCAAGGTTAAAGTTTGTTGTTCGAAATGAAGGCATAATTGGTATACAGCTGTACTATAATGAAATTGAATGATTTAAGAAACTGTTATTTAAAATTTTATCGTTAAATAAATTTCAATCAAAAATAAATTATTTGGCGAAGTGTGACAAAGACAAGGCTTTTAAAAGATAATAATATATTTTTCTTTCTTTGAAATGTTATGAACCTGTCACATCAAAAATATTCCTTTCTATTTTTTTTTTCGTAAAATTTATTTCCCTTACGCCAAATATTATTCGTGAATCAAATGCTGTTTCTACTTTTTTCTTTATTTTCAAAAATGTATTTGTTTCTTTGGATGAATTCTTCAATTATATTTACAGAAAGGGGGGGCACAACAGTGCGTGTATATATATATATAGAGAGAGAGAGAGGGGTGGGGGAGGGAGACTTTGATAGATGTCTATATTTGATATATATATAGATATACAGACATATATATATATATATATATATATATATATATATATACACATACACAGACATATAGATGCATAGAGTTTGGTTACGATAAATACACTGGCTTTTCCCCTCGCTATATTTATGAATGCAATCTTGTTTTCCCCAAAGTATAGTTTATTTTCGTTTTTACTTTTTCATACGCAAAATGTAGATAACTTAAAGCATTAAAATAGTTAAAAGAAACATTTTGAGAAATGCGTCTGAGAAAATAAATACAATAACTAAAAAAAAGAAAGTACAGTTAACTGAATGAAATTTAACTAACTAAATGAAATAAAATTAACTGAATGAAAGAAATAATAATAAAAAAAAGACACATAGTTAATTGAATGAAATTTCGCGTGCAATTTTTCCCATCAGCATTTTAAATATACGTCACATTTTAGACCAAATCCTACAAAGGGATTTATCTTTATTCAGTTTTCTTCAATTTGCATTGAAAAAATGCAAATTTATAAAGTTTATTTTACTTCGCATGTTGCCATTCATGTCAAATGTAAATTATATACATTTTTGGTAAGCACAGTTAAAAAAATTGCCCGATAACTTTATATTTGTAAAAAAGCATACATATACATTTTTAGTTATTTATTTCATTTCGACGTCTTTTACGATTTCCTATAGAAAATATATAAATACATTCATCTGTCCCCACATTATTAGAGCTATATCAAATTTAATTTTTTCAAAAAAACTTCGAAGCAGAAATAAAAAGTTCCACCCTGAAAGCTATTGAATTTCACTTTGGGAAGCATGATAATTCGAAAACAGCAAGTCAATGATTTGTATCAGATTTTTAATAAAACGAATCGGAAATTTTGTAAAACATCATCTAGACTAAATTAAATAAAGCTAATTATACATGATACAAATCATTGACAAATACACAAATTATACATGATATTCTTATATGGAAATGTATGAGAAAGTCGAAAGGAGATTAAATAGAAATTTTTATCTTTCGCTTATAATATTGATTGTCAAAAAGTGCAATTAAATTTTCATTAAATGAAAATTTAATGAAAATCCACATATTAATGATTTCACCTATCTGGTTTATGAAAAACACAATTTCACTAAATAAACATTTGCTAAAATCATTGACAAAAATTAATATTTTTTTTTAAAATTATAAATTACCATGAAAACCTCGTGATGATATAAGCTTTTGGATTTCAACCTTTTAATTTAACAAAAAGAATATTCTACCCTTTTTTTTAAAGTGGGATTTCTTTATACAATTAGCTATTAATTCCCAATAAAACATGTACCAACGTATTCACAAGAACTGCTCAAGAAGCCTGCTTCCTTTTGATAGAGGATTTAAAACATAAATGTTGCAAAACTTTTGGAAGTTTTCCTTAAAAAAATGATTTTGATTACATTCAAATATATTTCACAACCAACACAGAAATAATTGGAAAAATAATTTGCATTTTTTGGTTCAAACTTGATCCAAATTAAGCGCACATCCAAATCCATGTAAGTGCAAGATAATTTGAGATTTATTAACTGCTGACTTGAATTCATCTTTAAAATAACTCAATGCAGTAAAAAATTCAGTAAAATGGCGAATTTAAAGTTTTGACGCGTTTTATAAGTAAATAATTGATATACAGTTTAGTAATCAAATCCACTCATTAAGAAAAATCGTAGAAAATTCAGATAGATGTGCCTGCTTATTAAACAAATTGTTTCAGTAACTAAACAGAAAATTTCATCCAATTCATTAAAAAATTAAAATGAAGCTAAAATGTAATAATTTACAAAAAAGATGGATATCCTCGTAATAAAATTAAAACAATAAAGCTGACGTCGCAATAGTAAGCAAATATACTTATTACCAATTAAAAGACAGAAAAATAACTAAAAGCCACATCGAAAACAATTTAACTTAAGAGAGAATTTTAAATTAAACTAAAGAGAGAATTTTGAATAAAACAAATAATCATTAAATGTTAAATTCTTAATTTGTTAGTATCTGAAGCCCCATCAGTAACAATTTAAAAATTAAAAGAATTTCAATATCAAATCGATAAAAAACAGCCGGCTTTTATATAGCATCTTCATAACAACAGAGACGACTTTTTTAGTTAGAATTTTTGACTTTTTTTAGTTAAAATGTTAAGCACAAACATACTGCATAATTTTATAAAACCAACGGAGAAGCATCACTTTTCTATCTTAGAAATTACAATAAACGTCAAAAAAAATTAAAACAAGATAACTGAATAGAAAGATTAAATACAAAGATATTTTACTTTTTGAAACTCATTGAATTCTAGAAAAAAGGAAAGAAAAAAATGAAATTATGATGAAAAAAATAATTTAGACTATGGGGAGGTTTTTTGAAGTCAATGAAAAAATTACGAATTGAGCCTACCCCCCAGTGAAAAACGGTTTTAAAAATACACATTATCAAATATTAAAATACGTCCCCCTACCTGTTTTATCCGATATCCACCCTTCTCATAGTCCTCCGCTTTCTTCTTCTTCATCCCCATTGTCTATGTAAACACCGCCGCCCACAAAAACACGGAAAGAAAGAAACAGGCAATAAATCCAGCGAGACACACTCCAGAGAGAATAATCCCTCGCGTCCGTTGCATCTGACGACAAGTGGTCGTCTGCGGCGGCAACTCAACTCGTCATGGACTGCCGCTCGGGAAGAGTGTTGACCTCCACTAGGCGGCCCACTCCTACACCCTGATTCCACAGGTAGCAGCACCTACGTTCGCCCCTCGCCGAAATTCTGACGACGGTGAAAGCGAGAGGTGGGCTTGGAATAAGTGTGTCTCGGCTGGATTAGGCAACTGATGGATGGTAATGAGATAATCGAACGATGTTCAAAATGGTTATTTAGGGGTTGCGATTACTTGTGTAGTAAATGGAGGAAAATGCTTGATGGAAATGTTCCACTTTGATGAATCGAGGGATGCGTAAGAATTAAGGTCTATGTATGTAGAGTTTGACATTTTTTTTATCCCATTAAGAGCTTGATGGAGTATATAAAAGGAGATAATCGTGCCAAAAATATAACGGTAGGAATAAGAAAATCGTACACTTTTCGTCAATGTATATTTTACACTTCTGTACGTTTCTGCAATTCAGTGGCGTAACAGCAATTGGAGAAGTGGTTTCAGTTGCCACGGAAGGCACCTTTAGGTGAAGTGGAGTAGTTTGAAAGTATGTGTGTGCGTAGGGGGGGGGGGGAGGAGGGAAATAAGGAAAGTTAAATATTCAGGATGAATGTCTAAGAGGAGGAATGAAAATAGTACGTTACATAATTTATTTAACCCCTTCGCATACAATGACGTGTCTGACACGCGCATCGAATCACTGAATGTTTAATTTTAAATCAGTAATATATTATTATATTATATCAGTAATATATAAAAATATTAAGTAACTTAAATGCAAAAAAATCACTGAGAAACACTTTAATAAATCAAAGCTCTTTATATTATTATAAGAATTAAAATAGTAATAAATGTTCCAAATAGGATGTGTCATTTAATAAAAAAGTTAAAAAAAATTCTTATGTCAAGGCAAAACTGTAAAACTGCTAGGAAGCAAATATTTATGAGTGTGAATTTAGCATTTTTACTGAATTTAATGTATCATCCTCGGCGAGTTGCTTGGCGATTAATGCCTGGCATGCGTTAAAAGAAACCGAAAACCGAATTGGTGTTTTAGACATGTTTTACTCAACCGATTGAAAAAAAAATAAATAAATCGGGCACAAAACTGCACTTGTAGCCACAAAATCCCATACCAAATGCTATATATTTAAGTGAATGCATTTTTGAGTTATCGCGCTTACATCTTTCTGAAATGAAAGGCCGATAGAGCAGTCCATCCGTAGTTGGATTTGTATTAAAATTTGACAGGTGTCGTCTGCACTGCAGATGTTAAATCTTTTTTAGTTTTGTAATTATGGTGTTAATTGACATTCTAATACCTAGACAGACGGACTTCCTCTGCACAAATTTTGATAAAAACCTGCGAATTTGGTGTAAAGATCATATACTCAATTTCAACCTCAAATGGTTTTTGGGTTATCTTTGTCACAAGCAGACAGGCAATTTCCAAAAATGTTTCTTTCGCATTCATGAAGGTCTGAAACGTGAAGCTTCGTCAAAATCTGGAGGTCGAATTTTTTGACGATTCCTACACTTTATATTACGTATACGAGAAAGGAAATATCTACCAAATATGAAAAAATTTAATTAGGCGCACACCCATTTTAAAATTTTTAAACAGATCGTAAAACCAACACAATTAAATAAACATTGCAGAGCACAATTTATTACCATATCAAGAACTACTTAGACAGCCAGATACTCTTCCACATCGTATCGGTCACCACTGACCGACAAATATCGCCAACAGATTGGCTTGAAAGCACCAAAATAGAGCAAACAACACGAACTCAATGTTTAAAACTTTTAATCATTACTTTCTTAAACGCAAATGTGCCGTGACTTTCAAACAAAAATAATAACATTAAACGAATAGGAGAAAATGTAATAATTCGTCATCAGATGTAAAGAGTGCTTTTCTCTTTATTTTCAATATCATTCAAACTCTTATTTATTTATCCAGAAAGCTAACAATGCTCACCCATCATATGCACTTCAATGATACGGACCAGTAAACATAATCTCCAAATGCCTCACGAGAATAAAAAAAGAAATGCAGCATTAATTATTAATGACCTACATATTAGATTAAAGTAGATAGGTTACAAATAATTATATGGATAATTTATTCTGATTCTAGGCTAAGGTTATTCAAATGAGATGCTTAAAAGTATAAGATGAAAACTGAAGCAAATCGAGAATAAAGGTTGAAAAATGTATCTCTCTCAAAAATGAAAAAGAAGCTGTCGATAGGATTCGTTCTAGTGGCAAGTTAGCTATAATATAAGACAAAATAAATCTCTCTTATTCTCTCATTAGTTTATTTTTGTCCTAAATGTCGATTTATACGACATTAAATTAAAAAATGTTACTCATGGCACACCAATTTTGATTCAAATTCCAGGTCAGGTTTCCGTTTTCAGCTATAAACAATATTACTGCATGTTTATATAGGACAAATCTCCAAACTTTTGCCTTTATTTAATTAAATTCACACACACACACACACAATAGAATTAACAGGAGGAACATAATGAGAATTAAAAGCAATAAATAATTTTACAGAAAATTTTCAATTTTGTAAAATTGTCAATCATGAAAACTTAGGATGTTCTTTTTTTAATTCATCTCTACTAATAATACAGCTGGATATGTGTGTGTCAGTCTGTGCGTTGGCACTCTACAAGTCAGACCATTCGATCTAATAATTACTAAACTTATATATCTTAACAATTTATCTGAAATTAAGTATAAGTAATATGCCCAGCGAACTAGATGGTCGTCAGAGGCGACTAGTTAAAAATAAATATTTCATAAATAGGCAAATATTTTGTCAAAATAGTATATAATATTTTACGATAGTATTATAAAATGATTTTTAAGAATATTTAAGAAAGATTTCTCCTCTATAGAAGTTTCCGATTTCCTCCAAATTAATAAACTTCGGAAGATTGTCACGCATCTTTTCGCGTATGAATTCTCAACAACTACATTTCCAAACTCAGACAAATTAGGTTGCTCAGTTCAAAATTGTTTTTTCGTTTCTAGAACAGGTTTGTTTACAAGCATAATTTTTGTTTTTGTCATGTTAACTAGAGTAAATAATGGAAAATGCAAGAAGAAATGAAATAATGAAAAATGATGGAAATTATTATTATTATATGGTAAAAGACAATTTGGACAGAAAAAGACAATACTTCCCGAATTGGATACAAATGTACAAATGCTATATTGAACTATTACATTTAATAAACAATAAAAAAAAACTTAATAAATTTAAATTTAAAACCTGGACTGAATAAATTATAGACTTCTCGACATTTTTCAAAATTGAATTTCATAATTCTTGACAAGAACCAGCGGGAGCGGTTTCCTCAAAACTTTCTCGCGTTCTCTTCAATAAACTAGTCATGCCAAAGAAAGCCATACATGGCACTGGCGAAAAATAATTACGAAATATTAACCTTTGGCGTGAATTTAGCACTTTTATTGAATCTATCCTGTGATCCTTGGCGAGTTTTTTTCGCGATCAATCCCTGGCATGCAGTTGATAATACCCGAAAATCGAATTTGTGTTTTAGACACATTTTTCTAAATCGATTGAAGCAAAGATTTGACACAAAACTGCATTTGTAATCACAAAATCCCATCTTCATTTGATATATTTAATTCAATGAGTTTTTGAATTATCGCGTTTACACGCATTTGAAAGTACGGACCGACAGACAGTCAACCTGTTGCCGATTTTGACTCAAACACTGACAGATTTACTCAAAATCTGTTAGAAATCTACACATTTTGTGTGAAGATCATGTAGTAAATTTCAACCGTGTCATTCAAAGCGTTTTCGAGTTTATCTTTGCCACAGACAGACAGACGAACATTTTCCGAAAACGTGATTTTCGACCTCAGGGAGGTCTAAAATGTGAAGGTTCATCAAAATCTCGAGTTCGAAATTTTTGATGATTACTATACTCTCTCTATATTACGTAAAAGCCTGTTATCCTTTAACATACTGTGACCGAAATCAGAAGGTTTCAAATAGAATTTCTGAGAGTCAGTCAAAAAGTAAGATGCACTACTTAAGAAAAGAAAACAGGATCGAAGTTTTGCAATAACTTCAATTGCATCCTAAAGTTCCATGCAAGATCAACTTTTCAAGCAATTGCCTCCGTTATTTAAACATTTGTCAAAAGCGTTTCAAAACTTTCTGCACAGAAATCCCATCCAACGCCATTCACGCGAGCAGTGATCTCTGAATGTGTTGCCTTTTTTCACACTCAGCGTCGTCAATACCTGTGCGTCTAGTTTCAAGCTTAATGCACGACTTCGAGTTAATTTGCCGTGACACTGCATTTTCATTGTACACTTAATGCAATTTCCGATACATTTCAGAGCAGTTGTACTTTTTCGCTCACAAAACACGATTCACTGCACGCCATTTCCAATCGGTTCCATTCTCACATGCTTACTGAGAACCGTTGCATCACGCGATACAGGTAAAGTAAATTATTGCCACAAAATTTCACCAAAATAATCTTTCGACGAAAGACCATTTTAGTTAAATCATTCATAGTCTTTATATGAAAGAGTGAAATGAACTATTTGATCAATATATGTATTTTAATTGTCAAAAAAGACAACCAGTGAGAGTGGACTTCTTCCCCGGATACTCTCTATTAAATGCGTTACCCCCTTCCGCTTGTATAAAATGGTGGACCTCGGGAAGACTTTGAACGCCTTGCAAGGCATTGTTGAACAATAGTTGCGAAATATGGCGAGAATTTAGCACTTTTACTGAATCTATCGCATGATTTTTGGCGATTTTTCGTCGATGACTCCCTAGTATTTAGTAATAGACATTAGACCGACAGACAACCAACCACCTGAAGGATTTGGTTCAAAATTTGAAAGGTATCTACATTTTAGATATTAAACCTATGTATCAAATTTTACCCATCTAACTCTTCACGTTTTGCAGTTATCATGTCAATTTATATTTGATCAGCACAGCAGACAACTAACTCGAAATGGATTTCACTCAAAATTAGATAGAAATCTATAAATTTAATGTAAAGACCATATACCAAATTTCATCCTTCTAGCTCAAAGCGGTTTTATCTTTGTAAAGCCAGGTGTAACTGCCACAATGTAATTTTCGAACTTCGGAAAAGTCTATTATATGGAGATTTGTCAAAATCACGAGATCGAATTTTTTGATGATTACAATACTTTAATTATCTATACTTATAAATAAAGCTCAATGTGTGTGTGTGTGTGTTGGCGCTCTACAGGCCAGGTCATTTGACCTACAGCTACGAAATTTAGTACATGTATACCTTAGAGGTCGGGAATGTGCACCTGGGGTCCCTTTTTTTTTGAATTTTTAATTAGAATTTTAATTATTAATTAAAAACTAACTTTCCTGCCAAAAAAATCTTCCATTTTCCCCACCGCCAAATGAGTAAGGCTTCAGTTTTTTTTCTTTTTTTTTCTTTTTTCCCAACAGTAATGAGGCTAGGGTTAACATTTTTCGGCAGATTATTTCAAACGATTCTGTTTGTTTTCTTAATGCTTTATGCATTTAAAATTAAACATTGTTAATTAATCGATCTTTCAGATTCACTCTGAAGTACTTTTGAATTAAAATAACACAGAATAAAGGAAATTAAAAATGTCTAATCAGCATAGCATTACCTCAACTGGTGTAGAAAAATTCACGCATTTGCGTTACCGTAACTGGCGTTAAAAATTCACGCATGCGCATTGTGTTCTGGGTGTTGACAATATTATCAACGGATGATTCTTGATTTAAATTATTTTTAGGATAGTTGCATGCTTTTGTAATTAAATTGTATTTATGTTAGTTATATATATATTTGTATATGCTTATAGTTTTAAGCACATCTTTTTTTAAGTAGTTTTTTTTTAAATCTGTTTTCGACCGATTATTTTAAACGATTCATTTTATTTTCTTAGTGTTTGATGCATTTAAAATTAAACATTGTTAATTAATCGATCTGTTCATGATGAATCTGAGAAAATTTTGTTGAGAAATTCTTGAGATATTACATAAATTAAGAAAGATATTCTTTAGTGCCCATAAAGTTTAAACGCTCAGTGACTCTGTTATCAGTAATCATATTATAAAAAAATGCTTTGTTTCAGTAAAAAATATTATCATATTAATTCTTTCCACTTTAATTTAAAGCATAAATTCTACGCGAGCTAACAGAAAATTAGAGAGATCCATATTACGTTATGACTGAAGGCTTTTATAATATTATGAGTGAATTATATGACTATCAAAATGTTAAGTTTTAAAATATTTTGATGAAGAATCAATTAAAGTAGGAATTGCGTAAAATATTTAATTATTAAAATTTAAACGAACATTAAGATTGGCGAACCAACTGGTCGCCAAAGGCGGCTAGTACTTTATATAAATGAAAGAAAAAAATTCAAACATTTCAAGTTCAAAATGCAGGTATAACAAAATAATATATGAATACTACACAATCTAGAATGCGCACATAATTTACTTCGAAATAATTAGTAGTCGGTTAATTTATAGTATAAATTAATTACTATCTTTTAATTTCTTTGTTTTGAGACTGCAGCTATAGCCTACTATTACTCCATTGATGAAAGTTAAGAAATTTTTAGGTCAACTAAAAATATAGATTTGAAATAGAAGATTTGAGTTTGAATACTGAATCTAAGAAGAAATCGTCAATTATTAAAAAACTGCTCTACAATTCATTTTTAAATTTCATCAAAACGAGGTAGTTTAGTTTAGTTATATCAACGAACCGTTTTAAAGCAACATTAGAGCTATTTTGGGACGGATCTCGTCATTTTGAACCGCGGCCAGATGACAAGGAGCTGACACCCTCTCTCCAAACTTCCACATCACACCATGGAAGGACTTCTGGCACCGGCGGATTTAACGTTCACCAGACAAGCTTACACTACGGTGGAATGGGGTCTTACACTACGGTGGAATGGGGTCTTACACTACGGTGGAATGGGAAGCTGACACCCTGCGGTATGCCGGTATATCCAGGCTGATACCTTACCACCAGGCCACCGTAACCGATACAAACGAGTAGAAACCAGCAGCAATTGCCTTTCCAAATTTTTTTCGCAAATTTTCTAACAAAGGCATTATTCCTCTCCTCATTTCTGCATAAAATTGCTTATCTTAGGGAAGACTGTGAACTCAAGTACTCAAATTTTTATTTTCAGATTCCCGCACATGAAACATATATTTCGTTGTAAAGAAAAACGGTACAAATGAATTAACATAATATAAGCATTAGATTTATCAATGCCCGATCCTTGTCACTTTTTCAACAATTAATCACTGACATGCGGTTAATACATCGAAAACGGAATTAGTATTTTGATATCTTTTTAAACTAAAATCTGACATAGAATTACATTTATAGTCACAAGATAATATACCAAATTTTCTTTATTTCATTGCTACTTTTGAATTATCGCGTGCATGAAAAAGTACAATCCTACAAACGATCAATCCGCAGACAGATTTGGTTCAAAATTCGGCACAAATTTACATTTTAGATGTTGAATCTGCACCAAATGTTAACCGATCTAGGCTCTATGCGTTTGGTAGGCAATAGTGTTATCTTGTATGCGGACAGCAAGAGAGATAAGACCTCCCATCAATTGATTTCATTCGAAATTGAACAAATATCAACAAATTTGGTGGAAAGACCATATTCCATCTGTCTAGGTCAAAGTGTTTTTGAGATATTGTATTTACAAACGGATATTACTCCAATTTTTTTTCCCCCGATCTAAAGGAGGTCCGAAATGTGGAAACTCTTCAAAATCTCGGGATATACGTAATATTTTTTGGCAATTAAATTTTTTTTCTTCTCTTTTCTTATCAACGCGTGACAATAAAAAAGAATTTGAAACGAGAACCAAATTTAGTTTCATTATCATTTATCTCGCCATTACATGCCTTACAAATAACCTTAAAATGTGAAAATAGCTATTACCCACAAACGCTACAAAACTATTGCGATAAAATGAAACTACAGGTGCATCGATTACTTATCCCTTTATCAGGGTTGCTGTATCCACTTTGTGTTTGCATGGCATAGATTAAAAACTGATAAGCGAAAAATGATTTCATGCATACACAATTTCTTTAGCACTAACAGTCTGCTAAATCTTTATCAATCAATATAACAGTTTATAAAAAAAAAAAAAAAAAAAAAAACCGAAATTTTTTTAATGTTTATCTTTTAAATTGAATGATTAATATGAAACTTATAGATTTATTTGTGGAAATATGTGTCAAAATATTACTTCTATTTTATTTTACTGTAAATAGGACACAGTTAAGCCATCGGGAACAATTTCTTCAGAAACATAAGTGAACCAGCAATTTCAAGAGGGAAAGATCCAAAAACTCTTTTCCTTGTGGGAATTATTAATAATAACAATAATTTCAACTAATTTCTTTTATTAATTTCTTTTGTAACCAAATTTCGATATGGCATTACATTATTGATTTATTTAATGCCTTTCGCTGCTTTTTTATTTTAAAAAATGATATTGTCATCAAATCATCAAAAAAAAAATGATGATTTTTTGATGATATGGCAATGATATTGTCATATATCGTACAATATCATTGTCATATCATTAAAAAAAAATAACCACAAAACGCATCAACTTCGAGATTTTTGAAACATATTTTTGAAAATGCGTCTGCTTGTCTGTAAACACAATAACTAACAGAAAAAAAAAAAAAAAAAAAAAAAAAAACTGCAATGAGCTAGAGAGATGAAATCTGGTATGTGGCTCGAACACGAAATTTGCAAATTCCTGTACAGTTTTGAGCGAAAACCGTAGAAGGCAACTTTGTAAGTTACATCTGCTGTAAACCGAACATGAAAAGTCACAAAACATAAAGAGCTAGATGAATGAAATTTGGTATTTAATTTTACCATGAATTTTCGTTCAAAAGTGTTATAATATCAAGTTATACAAAGAAGGTGGAAGGAAGATTACCCACGCTCGTTACAACTAAAGCCGCGTGTCTATATACTAATACGCGATTTCTAAACGTTGCATGCCCATTTAGAATTCTTGGTGCCACTCATTCTATTAAAAACATACCTGTTTTTCGAAACTTTAAATATAATTTAAAAAGCAACACATGTAAATGTTACAAACTTTAAAATTTAATTACTGAATTAGTAATCTACGGAATAACAGACTGGAGTTGTTTCAATTTTATCTTTCAAATTACATACAAAAAAAAAAGTTAAATTCGGATGGTGAATCGAAATTCATAAAATAAACACTGTTCCAAATTGAATAGATACAAAATATTCACAAGCCCCACCCTGCCTAAGTATTCGGGTTAGTAAAGAATTAAACCGAATAGTGGATAGTGTTGATGTAATACGCCCAATTAAAATGTGAAGTAATGCCTACGAAATAAAACATTTTTAACTATTAAAAAGAATGTAATTTTTAGACGAAAACTTTAATCAAAAGTTTAAAGAATTGATAGTTTAGGGCTTGAAGAAAAAGTCAGATTTGATAAAAAAAACTCTGAAAGCGTTTTTATAACTTAATTCTCAAGAATGATATGATTTTTAGGAGGAAAAAAAACAATATATTACTTCACATATTCTCTAATAAAGATATTATCCTAGAGAACAACACTCTGCATTGCACTGGAGCCATAGATACGAAAAATTAACATTTGCCGTGAATTATCTCACTGATACTATCTCGTCATCTTTAGCGAATTTTTTGCCTGATATGTGATTAATAATATTCGGACATCGAATTTGTGTTTTAGACGCTTTTTCTCCAACCAACCGATGGAAACAAAAATGTAACTCAAACTACACTTGTACTCGAAAAATACCATACCAAATTGGATACATTTTAATCATGGCGTCTTTAAGTAATCACGTTTACGTGTCTATGAAAGTACAGACAAACATTCGGTCAACCACTAGTTGGATCTGCCACAAAATTTGCTGGTTATGTACACCATAGATTTAAATCTGCGCACTGAATCTTATCGACCTAACTCTCGTCGATTGTAATTATCGCGTTCATTTATATTCGTACAGCCGGACAAACGAACTTTCTCTGAGCGGATGTTACACAAAATTTGACAGAAATCTATAAATTCGGTATAAAGTCAGTATATCTAATTTCATCTATCTAGCACAAAGTGCTCTTGAGTTATCTTTGTCACAAACAGACAGACGGACATTTTGTAAAATTGTGATTTTTTTGAACTCGGGGAGTCTAAAACGTGGAGATTCGTGAAAATCTCGAGTTCGTATTTTTTGATGATTGCTATACTTTCTCTACACCACGTATACGAAAAAGTAAAAAAAAAAAAAAAAAAAATAACTGCATTCCCCTGGAGACTAGTTAATCCCGCAATAAATCCAAGACACAGAAATAAAATTTCCGAAGACCTTGCTTCTAAACAGGTTTATAGTATTTTTGTCTTCCACACATAAAACTTCTTAAAGAAATCCATCTCTCTTTTCCCCGACGCCATTAGAGCAGATCTTCGGTTTCAGAAAAACAACCATTTCCAATAACCCTTCTGGGCGCTACGACGTGTTGAACGCTCACGGAAACCTCTCGGAAAATTCGTGCCGAAATTGGAACGCGTTCGGAAAAGAAAGTGTGCACGGCAAACAACACGAATGCTGTGATTGATTGACCCAAATCATCGGAAACAAGGCACCTGAACAAAATGGTTTTCCGCTTTCCAATGGTTGCAGTTAAACACTCGGAATCATAGACGTTCACATATCCGTGACGAACATGGAGTTTCGAGTCCGTGGAAAACAAGAAAAATGACGGTGTTCCAAAACAGATAGATCCATTTTAGAATTAGGATAAGATTGAGTTGTGTTGAAAAGATGATAAGGCTCTACAGCCATGAAAATACGATACGGATATAAAAACAAACCACAAAAACGGTTTATAAGACTTCATGCCTCATTACAAGACTCATATAGGGTGTCCATTTTAATCTCGATCCAATAAATAATTCTTAAAACTTAAAAACAAACTGATGTTAAAAAAATATTTTATGTTGTTTCATTCAGTAAACGTACTACTAAAAAAAAATGTGACACTTAAATGTTTAAACAATTCCCGATCTTACAAGTCAAATTTAATAAAATATTTTAGCATCATCATTCAAATTCAATTAGAACCCTTGAACATCACTATTTTAAACTATTGCAACGACTGATAGGAACAAGATCATCCAATCAAAGGACTTCATTTCTTCGAGGTGATCATGGATTGATCTACAGTAATGAAATCCAAAGCTTTATATCTCGGTTAGTTTTGAGAGCAGAGCTTTTTTGCGCTTTAAAATGCTAATATATCGAGTACTTTTTTTTTTATTAAATACTTATTATGCCCGATAAAACGAAGAAAGTGTGTAAAAAATAGATTCAGTAATATTTTCAGCAATATATATGCTGATTGCAAGAAAGTAAAATAAAAAAAAAGAAAGAAAAGAAAAAAACTTTATTTAAAGCATGTTTTCACTCGTATCTATATGCATATATCTGAAGCATTAGGAATTATCTTTTGCACCCTGTTCAGAGTGTGCAACCAGTATATAAGAATATTTCACATACACTCCGATTCTTAGATTCTAAAGCTTTTCAAATCAGATAGACATCTGAAAAATAAATTGACATTAAATGTCTACAAATGCGTCCCTTAAAATACCTTCGTTTTCTTTCCCTTTTTGTGTTTAATGTAGTTTAATTCAATTATATTAATGCCTAGTTTTGAAATGAAACAAATGTCTATTTTACACAAGCCTAAATATTCTAAATCTTTTTTAGATGACGAGGACGGCAACCGACAACGTAACCTTGTTTCTAAAGCTCCACAACACATCAGGAGGATGTCTGATCCTCAACGGATTTTGTATGCCCTATGCCTATGCACACTCCTTTATTTAATCTCCGTCTTACACTTAAGCCAAGATCTTATCAACGAGGTCTCTGCGGATCATCTATAATAGAAAAGTCCGACAAAATCTCTAACTTTGACCTAAGTTAAAAGTACCGATCCTTTGGTCTCCGTAATTATCGGATGAACTTATCCCAACTTTTATGTTGAAGTAAAATAATTCAGATAGTATATTATATATATATGTGTAATGATATTTTAATTCTAATTTCAATTTAATTCATTTTCAAGATTTTATCTTCATTTAGCCCATAGTAACTTTATTCTAAAATATTCTCTTATTTCGTGATCCAATTCCACTGTCTCTACTTAATTAATTCAAGAGAAGCTTTGTTAAATTGCAGAGTCAGCTAAAAGTCTAATTTTCCCACACTCCGCATGAAGAGGCAAAATACCGCTGATGAGGCAAATTCTTTTTTAAAATCTCCCTGTGTTTCCCCTGCCTTCTCCGCGCGTGTAAAGAAAATCCCTATCGAAATCTCGTAATATATTAGCGCTATGAAGAAATGTTTTCCCTATCAAAATCATAGGTTATATAAGACCAAGGATAAAATGTCCAAGAGCTTTTTCCTCATTCCTTTTCTGTGTCGTTCTGTGTGCTCATCGCTTGTACATATGCCTGCTTCTTAAAAATGAAATAAAACGACGTCACGAAATAGCAATTCTCTTCACTGTCTTCATACTGCATTCTGATTCACATAAAATAATGCTTATATATATATATATATATATATATATATATATATTAATGTTTCAGTTTATTTATCCCTTTTGGAGACGAACTTATGCCCGAATGAAAATTTGTTATGAGATCGGAATTTCATATTTTATTCATTCCTTTTTTATATGCTGGATTGAAATTCAATGAACTGAGATCCGCATTTCTTATTGTTTTATATTTATGCAGATTAATAATAATGTCACCTCAGTCGGAGGTTATTGCAAAAATTTTCTTTCATCACTATTTTTTTTCTTTTGTATTGCATTTTTTTTTTCTTCTGTTAGTAGATTATTAATCGTTTCGATCCGATTTCAGTGACTAGTTTTGGTTTTAGTGGTAAGGAAACAAAACTTTTAAGGTTACTATATCTAAAATGTTGCTACAAATTATAATTCTTTTTATTTTTTAAGTACTTTATTAATGTGCTCGTGACATTCTACTAGAACGTTCGTTAGTTTATCTGTAACAATTAAATCTGAGATATTGTTAACAGAATAACTTGATATTCATCATATGACTCCTAGCGTTTTTAAGGCGACTTGTTCTCAACTTTTATCAACTTGACCCTACTTCTTTTTATAGCCTTGCAAGCTGTTTACATTTTTATTTATAAATGGGTTAGAATTCGTAACTTTTTATACTTTGCTGTTCCTTTTTTATGTGTGTTTAAATTTGCTTTGCGGCTTATGTTCCTTTTGTATTTATGATTAAAGCACTCTGTAAACGGAATCAATCTCTGTAATGTGCTTATTTCAAATAAATAAATAAGAGCCTGTCAAAACGGCACGTATATATAATGCAATATGCGGAGGATATTTTTTGGCAGTGAGCCTCGAACTGACTCTCAAGTCCCTCACTTTTTTTGTTTGTTTATTCATATAATTCCTTAAAAAAAATCCAATAGTAATAGTCATGAATTAAATATGTAATAATTTCGGTTTCCCTTGCTAATAAAAAAATTGGAATTTGATCGTTTCAAAATGAATCACTTAAAGCAATATGGTGGGCGAAAAGACCTTGTTTCCGTGTTAGAAAAATATAATCGGACTTTACATTGCTTAATTTCAGCACCATTGTGTCATGCTAAATCAAGTTGATTGAAAGTTTATTATTGGCGTTTTTGGAATCAGCTATAAAGTTTACAAATACAAGGGACTTTCATTTTAATACCATGATTGTGTTTACTTTCATATTGAAACATAAAAGATTATATGCGAGTCATCGGCCGCTGAAAGCTATTAATTCAATTATTCCTTTCCAAAAAATTACAATGTTCACAATCGATAGCAACTTGTCATGAGCAGGCCCTTGTTTAAGAAAATTATAAATCACCAAATGCGTCTAACGCCATGTCCCCTTAATCTATATTTTGCTGCAAATCGCAATTTTCATGCAAAAAATATACAATAGGATGGTAAAGGAATTATTTAAAAATAATTTAATTTCAAGAAGTTACTTAAAAATTATTTATGAAAACATTTAATGTTTCAAAAATGCATAAATGAAGTTATCAAAGCATTAAACTATAAATGAATTCTTTCCGATAATCATAGGCAGTGGATTCCCCCAAACTTTCTCGCTACTCTCTAATAAATGTATTATCGCAAAGAACGCTTGCATCGCATTGGCGTACAACAGTTAGAAAATATTAATCTCTCGCCAATTAAAATTTAACATTTGTTCTAAATCTATCCTGTCTCCCTTGGGCAGTTTTTTTTTCCTGCGATTATTTACTGACATGCAGTTAATAGTATTCGAGAATCGAGTTTCTGTTTCAGAAACGCTTTTCCCAACAGACTGAAACAAAAAATTCATGCAAAGCAATGCTTATAGTCAAGAAATCCGCTGCCAAATTGGATATATTTGAGCCATTGCGTTTTTCAGTGACCGCATTCATCCGTTTCTGAAAGAACAGACCAACAAACCGTCCAATACTCGTTGGATTTGGCTCAAAATCGGGGATGTCTCGTGTCTGCAATATGGATGTTATACATGTGCTCATCGAGCTCTCTTCGTTTTATAATTATCGTGTTAACTTGTATTGGAATAGTCGGAAAAACAGACTTCCTCTGGACGAATTTTATTCAAAATTTGATAGATTTCTGCATATATAATGTAAAAACCGCATACCACATTTCATCCGTCTAGATCAAAGCGTTCTTCAGTTATCTTTGTCACAAACAGACAGGCATTTTCCAAAAATGTGTTTGTAAAACTCAGGGAGATACAAAACGTAGAGGTTCCTCAAAATCTCGAGTTCGAATTTCTTTGACGTTTATTCCACTTTCTCTATACAACGTATACGAGAATGTAAAAAGACAAATAGTTTTCCCAGCAATTACCGAACAATCAATGAGAATTTCGGAAAACAGTAGATCAAGATAAGTGATACAAATCAGGGCAGAAAGAACGGCTGCTTTCAGCGGGAAATTCGATTTACTAAAAAGTGCGCCTGAGAATTCAGCGAAGGTCACAAATAGAATAAACTATTTATTTCCCACTTAAAAAAGAACAAGCTAATTTCAGAAATATTGGTTTCAAATATTGAAAGGCAGGTTTATCTTTAATTGGCAGAAGAGTTCTATCTTTACATTTTTGTATATTTTCAAATATGATTGTCACACGTTTAGTCTCATGTTAGAGTGAAAAAAATAAATAAATAACCCCGGAAATGGTTTACACAAAGCTTTCTTCCGTATTTCCTAATAAAGATGCCATCATTTCCTCCCTTCTCAGATTTTTAAAAAAAATCTTCAAAGTCCTGAATATGTGTGTTTTGTGCTTCTTGGTATAAAGGAGGGGGGGGGGGAGAACTTTTTTTCTGATAGAATGAAATCAAAATTTGGTGCAGATCTATAGTTTTGGTACCAAGGCCATTTCATTCAGGTAAGTCGTTAAGCTTTTCAAATATCGGTTTACATGTGTCCGAATGTATAGATTTGATTTTTAAGTCGCTGACGGATTTCATTCAAGATTTAATACAAATCTGTAGATGCTAAATCAGTGTGCTAAAGTATATTTATCTAGCTTTTATCGTTTTGAAAGTTATGACGTTTACCTGCTTTCACACAAATAAACTTCCTGTGAAAGAATTTCGTTCAACATTTGATAGAAATACACAAATTTGATATTGATATTTTTTTGATACCAACTTTTATACCATATACAAAATTTGATTAATTCATTTCAAAGGGTGGAACTATAGAATGAATATATTAAAGATAAAACTTGCGAAAAGAATGGCAGACAAATAGACATAATTTCAAGATTCAGGGAGATCTAAAATATGTAGATTCATCGAAATCTCGAGGTGTGATTTTTTGAAAATTGCAATATTTTCTCGTTCTTATTCTTTGCATACGAGAAAAATAAATAAATAAGAAGAATCTGATTTTGAATTTCTTTCCTCGACCGAATGAATGGGTGAAAACTTTATGATCAAAAATAGAGACCAATGGTAATGGTCTTCATACAAAATTTCATTTATCTAGCTTTTTACAATTTTGAGTAACTGTATTCACGAACAACCTTACCAACAAATAGTCAACAAACAGAAAAATCTAAACTAAAATTTATTACAAATCGAGAAAAGTTTTTTTATTAATTGCTTTCAGATATCGCATTCATAAGCATTTAAACAAATCGAAAAATAGGCAGTCAATTAGCAGATGAAGTTCGTGTAAAATTGTGAAAATTTAATGTCCAAAATTTTGCTAATTAATTTATGAGTTATCGTTTATAGTGAGAGACAGACAAACATAATTCCAAAAATGGCTTCTTCGTATTCAGAAATATCAGAAATGTGGAATTCAGTTTAGTCATATATATTGGCAGGTTTTTTTTTTTTTTTCAGAGGGGATAACATCCGAGCTAGCACATTTTCTCCAACCTTTCGCACCACACGTTCGATTTAACATACATGACATATCATTCGTCGCATTGGGAATCAAATTTGAAATCACCCAGTCCCGAATTTGAGCCGCTGCCGCTATCTGAAAGATGGGGATTCATAAAAATATTGTACAATTCCCCGTTTCCCAGTACTGATAAGACAATTACAGCCCGCTGTGTCGTGGCTGTTACTTACTAAACTCCCCGAGATAGCCAGACGGTGGATCTTTTCACCTGGGTGGTCTCGTATCTGTTCATTAGCGACTACAATGAAAGACCACATGTGGAATTCCTCGCCCAAGAGGTATTGATAGTACCTTCAAAGAGAAAGGGATGTCCAAACATCTGGATGCTAATTGTTTCTCTTTGTTAAAGGACCTTCCCACGACCCATTGGCCGAAAGAGAGCTCAAATGACCAATGTAAATTAAGAGGCGGAGATTGTCGCTGAAATAAAGCGCGGAGATTTTTTTTTTAAGGAGGAGAGAAGAAACGAATTGCAGGGGACTGTTGGACCACACCCATGAGTTCGGAGTCCGTGAACCAACGGAGTTTCAAGAAACCCTTCGACTTGGATGTTGTATCTCCTACTACAGGTGTAAACAGCTATTTATTTAACCAAGGTTAGAACAACTTGTTCTTTTGTATATATATAGGGCTGTAAAATAAAGAAATGTCTGGAAATTCTGCTTCATTATTTGATCAGTCTAGATCAGGACATTACAATATCGACATCGATTTTTTTTTTAATCGATTGCAATACTTTTTCTTAGTGTATTTTCTTAGTTCTTTCGTATACAAGTAAGTAAAATAACATTACACAATTTTATCAGATTTAAAGCAAACAAACCAGATTTAGTTTTAGAAGATTTTATATATATATATATATATATAGCAAATAAGTTTAAATAAATAATTAGAAGTCATATCAAGATTTAAAAAAAAAGAAAGAAAATAAAACCCTCTAAAATATAATTTTATGAATCACACATGACAATCTTTTAAATTTAATTAAATCAAATTTACCCAAAAATTAAGTTTTCATCCGAAGTATTAAATAAAAATTATGTTGTTAAAGAAATATTAGAACTTCGTTACAGCTTATTTTCACTTTACCGGATGGCACAATCTCCACGAAGCTTATCAGTAACACTTCACGAGAAAGGTAAACAATACAGGGTTCTGAATGCCATTTTCGTTTTCAAATGTTCTTCACGTGTATGGAAAGAACGACAGGAAAGAACAATTCAGTTTTTGCCAAGACATTTAATTTAAATAAAATATAGATTGAAGGATAAAAATTATGTTTGTTGTCTCCGCTTTAACGCATTTTTATATTTTAACCATTATTTTAATTTCGTTTAAGGGGGCAGCGGACTCTATTAGACACTTTTGGGAATTACTTAGTTAGGGTTATAACATTTTTTATGCATATGTATTAAAATATAAATACGTCAAATTTCTTAAAAAACTTTTTAAAATGAAATATATTAATTTTTAAAAACTTAAAAGATATATAATTTTTTTTTAAATTTCAAAAAATTTCAATGTAAATTTATTTGGAACAAAGCTACATATTTTGTAAGAAGTATTTTTATGCATACTTATTGAATTTTCATAAGAATTTTACGTTTTACTGAACTAAAATTGACTTTTAACAAGTTAAAAAAAAAAAACTCGAAACTCTTTTTTCTTTTAATTTTTGACCGAAATCTTTATTACCAATTTCATTTAATTTCTTCAAAAATTACGACACCTGGAACATTTCAAAAGTATTTAAATCTAATTACAACATCATTTTGAGAAAATCATTAAGATGCACTTTTGTTCTCTTAACCCTTCAAATATTTATTTTATTGAACAATACGTTTTTATAACATTACTTTAGTTGAATATAAACATATATTATGGAGATGAATTGATAAAAATAAAGTTGCAAGTTTCCGTCCATTTTTGCTTATTTCAAAGCCGGCTGTCCCCTTAAGTTACTTCAAGATTTCCTTCAGGTAAAATAAATTGAATGCCGAAATCGATTTACCAATGAACGTGGGAAGGTTGGAACTCAATTAAACATTGCAGGCGAGAGAATTTTGACCTTTCTATCTTAAACGATAAACGAGTGGGATAACAGGATCACCATAACATCCCACATCAGATGTCCTCAAGAACTACGAGTACGAAAAAAAAAAAAAAAAAAAAAAAAAACAGAAAAACACACAAAGCTCATAACAGTCAAAAAGATATGTTAAAGAAAGCCATCAAACAGCTTTTTGTCGACAAAGGAGAAAAAAAATGTCATTAACAAACGGCTTTTTCTGTCCCCTCTCCTCTCTCTCTTTATTCCTCACCATTTACAAATTAGGCCAATCCGAGTGAGCAGTCTTTTTTAGTAACTCACAAACCCATATCCTTATTAGCACGTCCAAAATAGCCACGCCAAGCAGGGCGGCTGTGCAACAGCCAAATGACTCTGGAAGGGAATAAACACACTCCCGAAGAATTTTTCCTCCATAGAAAAAAGTCCCCTTTCACAGAACAAACGTTTAAACAATAGGGTGATAAATTCGTAAAAGAGGCATCGAGTTAATTCGCCGTCTCCGGTCACTTATGCAGTTTTGATGGTACTGGAAGAATAAAAGGAATCGAGTGAAGAGGTTTCTTCGAAAAAGACGGTGAAGAAGTACCTTTGTTGAGATGCTGGATGTTTCTTGAAGAGGGTGCAGAGAGGGCAATTCGGAAGTTCCGTTTCCTAGGATCAAGGACCTCATTACGCTACTTAATTTTAATTGCACGGGGATAAATGGTTACACAGCTTGTAAAAGAGGAGATATATTGTAGAAGAAAATTGTGGCAATATTTTTTCACATGGAAAATAAGAGATGTTGGTAAATGTTGCTCTTAACATTTGTTCTTCGCACTTCAACTGTAATATATGGAACAATTTATGTTTTCTCTTTCTTTCTTTTCTCATAGAATTAATCTTTTAATGATGCCTACAAGAAAAATGAGCTACTTTTTATATATCAAAATTTAGACAGCAATGTAAATAGTTTTCGCAAAATATTTTTCGTAGAAATTTAGAGAGCAAATTTAGAAATTTTTTCCACAGA
>JAPMOR010011801.1:134212-152424 GCA_026543865.1 Argiope aurantia
TTTTTTCCCCTTTCTTTGTGGTAAAGCAGAAAAAATAACGTAGAAGTGAACGGAAATCCGCACACCTACGGAAATTTAAAAACAATTTTAATGCAATATCGTCAAACTCCACGGCTTTCTTTATGATTAACTAATTTCGAAAAAATTCTTAAATAGATCGATATTCTTAAAAAAATATATATTTACAGCAGCGTGATTTAACGATAAGATTTAATTATCAACATATATTGTATGGAACATAATCGTAAACGTTCTTATTACTCTTATGGAACATTATACGCTCTTTGTACAAGAATGAAATTCTAGTATTAGAAAAATATATTTTCATATTTTAATAATGAAATAACATTGGTAAAATAATCTCAATTGCAGAGTATTATTTTTTTAGTCTTAGTTTACATTATTAAAAAAAAACAAAAACGAAACTATATAAAGGGATTTATATTAAGATAGAGTATCTTACATTATGCTATGTTCATGATTTAAAATATCTTTTTAATTAAAATTTAAATTATTTGCTTCACGAAGAAAAGGGGGTTGAATTTATCGAAATCAAGAAACGTTACAGCCTCATTATGTACATTTTTATGAGAAGAGTGTGAACACCAAAACAATTAGGCACGAGTGACCAATGCTTCACTTCACTACAAAGAATGCATTAGAAGAGAGAACATTAGCAAACACTTCAAATATGATCAACACAAAACAGTAACAGCTAGTCATCTACCATATCTGTGCCTATCGATCGACTTTTAGTCGAGACTGCTTCTAACCTTCATTCGCGAAATTTTTAACAGATTTTTACACTGCGGTCAATTCTTTGGAGGACAACATAGCCACTGACCTAATTGCCTGCTCTCTCCAACGACACTTAAAAAAAAAATCCACTGACTGTGTGTATAAAGTTCATAGATTGAAGAGTAGCCATTGACTGGACAAGCTCTACTTATTTTTTTGGCACTAACTAAATTGGCGTACTTTTCATGCTCGGCCAGTTTGTACAAAAGGAAGAAGCTGTTTCAGCGAAACTAAAGAAAAAAAAAAAAAAAAAAAAAAAAGAGCCCCGCGCTCGTTAATGAAGTTAATTGAGACCAGCTTTCCTAAAACGCGAAATTTATGATCAACGCCAAGGAAGAGGTCAACGATGTAATTTTGAAACTGAAAATAGGGCCGTTAGGATTTTTATTTCTTTGTCCTTATTAAAAAAATTCGTTACACACAAATGAGTAGGATCTTCCCAATTAAAAGTTCATTTCAACAGAAATATAACTTAAAATTTGGGCTAATTTCGGTTGCGGTCCTGAAATTGCACAATAAAATTTGATGGATTCTCAAAACTGGTCATATAGTTAAACGCAACAACATACAAGTATATACTATGCAATAATGCTTGAAAAGAAATTTAAAAAAAAGAAAAGAAAGAAAACCATACATTTGTCATTTATTTATTAACTTTTGCTGATGTAAACTAGTTCAAGTTTTGATAAATTCTTAAAAAAGCAACAATTTTCTAACAAGTAACAGAAAATGTTTTCTCATTTAAGAGCTAAAAATCACGTATCTTCAAGGACTATTGATTCGACTCCTGATTATCAAATTAATATTATAAGTTTATTTAAATGCATTTGGACAAGGAACTAACCCCCGCCCCTCTTCCTTCTCAGCCTCTAGGGTCGGCTTTTAGCTGATTGAATCACTTGCTCCCAATTAGGCCGAAATCAGAGTAATGAGTTCAGAAGTATTATGAGTTGGATCCGCAGTATAGTGAAATAAATCATAAATGTGATGCCAAAAAATTTAAAATAAACGTTATATATATATAAGCCTTATTTTATGTGAAGCAGAATGCAGTTTGAAGACAGTGAAGAGACTTGCTATTTCGCGACGTCGTTTTATTTCATTTTTAAGAAGCAGGCATATGTACAAACGATGAGCACACAGAACAGGAATGAGGAAAAAGCTCTTGGACATTTTATCCCTGGTCTTATATAACCTATGATTTTGATAGGGAAAACATTTCTTCATAGCCCTAATATATTACGAGATTTCGATAGGGATTTTCGTTACACGCGCGGAGAAGGCAGGGGAAACACAGGGAGATTTTAAAAAAGAATTTGCCTCATCAGCGGTATTTTGCCTCTTCACGCGGAGTGTGGGAAAGTTAGACTTTTAGCTGATTCAGTAATAGAGACAGTGGAATTGGATCACGAAATAAGAGAATATTTTAGAATAAAGTTACTGTGGGCTAAATTCAGATAAAATCTTGAAAATTAATTAAATTGAAATTAGAGTTAAAATATCATTACACACACACGCAGGCACACACACATTGCAATTTAAAACATATCTTTTACAAGTAAAAGATTCCTAAATAATAAATTAAAAGCACAGTTTAAAATAAAATACGACGTTTCAAATGACAGCAAACAATACCCAATAAAATCAGGAAATAAATTAAATCTGGAGATCAAATTTTTAAGAAAGGACCATCGACCATATACATAATTTTTTTTATTTAATTAATTATCTAAAACGATTGGGGAAATTACAACTTTGATTCATTAGATGAATAATTTTAGAAAAATCATCCGCTTTAAAAAAGGAAAAGTAATATTAAAAGTAAACAACTTAACAAATAAAGCAATAATCAGCCAGAACAATTCCAGCGATTACAAAAATTCACAGCTTTTATTTAAACAACTTATTCAATAGATTAATAGCTCAGTTGAAGTTCAGCGTCAATGAATGTTATTAATTCGTTGAGAATTACAAGTTGAATCACCTTTTGATCTTAAAAGAAATAATGCATTGTAAAGTCTTAGGAAAAGAGGGGGATGGGGAAGGCTTAAGTTATAAACTGTATTCATTCAACGTGAACATGCTACAAAGTGCGATGAATGATGACTGGAGAGTGAAAAAATAAATAAATAAAATAAAAATTCTGCATTATTACGCCTTAGCAATCCATATCTCAGAAACAGAGCAAAACACTATCTCTGTTAATAACTATCTTAGTAAGCTTTGGCTATCAGCTGGTTCACTATTGATGTCGGTTCAAGTTAATGTTATTTAAAACGTTCAGATAGAGCTTCATGTCCATGATTCTACCAAACAATTAAATAATGTTATTTTAATTTTCTTATTTCAATTTATTCCGTACTTAAATTTCCCTAAAACAGAATAATCTTATATCATCATAATGCTATTAAAAATGTAAATGAATCTTCTGAATTATAACTTTACTTTTTTTTATTCAATTTTTTAAGTATTTATAAACTACAAAATATTAAACAGAATACTTCTGTTCAACAATGAAGCAAATCAAGCAATTAAATATTTGATGAAATAATGAAAACAGTTTTAATTTCAAGGAAAAGCTAAAAAAAAGGATTATGTTTAATATCTATGTGGTTTACATGATAAAAAAAAATGAAGTTATAATTCTCTCAAAATTTAGTTACATACTTACATTCATTTACATACTTAATAGCACTATTATTATATGGGGACTATTCTCCATTAGAAAGGCTCATTTACACCATGAAGAGAACATATATAAGACAATTGCAAAGAAACAGCTTTAAAGCCTGACAATTTGGCAGATATTTCGACATCAAAATACATTTGAACAATGTAATTAAAATCATATATAACTAATATTCCAAGCAAACCAGATGGTGCCAAAGACGACTAATGACAAATAAGATTCAAAAGGTACAAGAATTATAAGATTTTACGACCTTGCCTAGCTCTATTGACAAGTCAAAAACCCCAAACATTATCAGCAGAACACAGCTAATGACAAAAATAAATAAAGAAATAAAATGAAGGAGCTCGATTGTTTCTACATGCAAATATTCGAAGTATTTTACTATATTACTTCCTCATATACGAAATCTTAGAAGAAGGGGGAGATAGTGCAGTTATTTAAAAAAAATTTAAAAAAACAACATTAGGGCTATGGTTTAGTTTAGTTATATTATATTAACGTCCCGTTTGAAGCAACACTAGGGCTATTTTGGGACGGACCTCGTAATTTTGAACCGCGGTCAGATGGCGAGGACGACAATGAATCTCCAAGGTTATATAAACTCTATCAGTCATAATTTAAAGGGAAAAATACTGAGCGGATACAAATACTGAAAAAATTAAAATAGGTAGTCGAAGATCAATCTCTAATGAACTGTTACTCCAATTTTAATGCAAACAGCAGCTGTCACTCAGATAAGAAATTACGAAATGGCGGAAAAAGTAGAGGAAAAACAAGTCATTTTTCATATTACACGTTGTAAGCCTTAAGTAATACTTAATCAGATAAAAACCATTTCATGGCTTCAATATGCATTCCATGCATCCTGCCTGCAGTCTTAATACCATCTTAAAGCATTTTCGCATGCAGCAATCAGCTGATCCGAACAAACAAATCATCCATCTAACTATCTTTTAATAGCCCAAGATCAAATCCTAACCTATTTGTTAAATTATCAGGCAGGCATATCTAAGAACCAGGACAGCCCCAAGCAGCAAACGTTTTAACCTGTCATCCACCTAAGAGCAATTCGGTGAATGTCACGGCCGCCCCATTCTTGACACATCCAGGTTAACAGTTATCTTCCAACCTTTCTCTTAAAACGTTAATGAAAAGAACAGAAAAAATGAAGTGCGAGAAATAAAAGAGAACAATAAACTCGTTCGCTTTTCGCTTTCGGTCACTTAAGGAGCCTCTGAGGCCGAATGATGTATTTATATACCGAGGAATATATGTGGAAGAAAAATCTGTTTTTTATTGTTCTACAAATGAAACAAGGTGGGAATTTATTTGCCAGAGGGGAAAAAACATTTCGAAGGCATTTAAAGAACGATATTCTTTAATGGCTCCAATGGAACAATCTTGTTTTCTATTTGTAAAAGAAATTAAAGATAAGATTTAAGTTAAAAAAAAAAGGGGAGCCATGAAAACTGAACATGAAACCATCATTAGAAATTGGATTCACTGCATAGATTACAAGAAATTACACTGTAGATTACAAGAAATTACAATCAATTCTTTAGAAAATTAGCAATTAGAATAGCAATTAATAGAAACAGCAATTTAATAGAAACAATTTTCTTATAGCCCTCTAACTACTTTCTTCAAACCAATATACACAAAAATGAAAGCAAAAATCCAGCAAATTTTATAGTTCAGATTTCAATAATAATAATAATAATTTTGGAAGTAGAAAAATAATAATCTTGGGGGAAAAAATAATAATCTTGGCCTACTTATTCAAGTCAAGGTTAACTAATTAACCGATCTATTGTAAAAAAGCGCCCTTTTGAAATAATGTGAACTAGAAATAGATTTCGCAATTTTGTCAGATAAGAAAATGAAAGTATCTTAGTCGTCGGGGCATCCTAACCACCACCTTGAAACTTGTATATCTACAGAATAATAACCCAGAAGCCCCAAGCAACTGAGGGTGATATTAGGTCATGATTCATTAACTAAAGCGAAGTGTTCCGGAATGGAAAATTAAATATCTCGCTTATAGAACGAATTCTTTCAGAACCAAAATCTTTTCAACAAACTCACTATTGTATTCGTCTACTTAAATAAGAAGTAATTTAAATAATTCACCTCATATTGCAATAAAGTTGGACAATTTTAATTCTATAAAAATCCCAGAGGGCAAACTGGGAGCCCAAGATGATTATCAACTAAATTAATACTTTCAAATTCATTTTAATGCTTAGATAAAAACAATGGAATATTGCCTGTTGAAGTGCACATAGATAATAACTACACTAATTTCGCATAATTCAGCCTTTATTGCAAAATACATATTCAACATGATCTGTATTAACACATTTAAATAATCATAATCAAATACATTCAAAAGAACTAAAGCACGCGTAGGCTTTGAAATTTTATAAAGCTGACCTTTTAAATACAATGTTGCAAATAAATATCTCTGCACTTGTATTTTTATTTAATCAATTTTCTTCAAGTCATTAAACTTTAATCCCTGCACATTTAAATAATTTCAAATTAAAAGATAGCAAGCATATAAGTTTTTTTTAAAATTTATTTTAGAATGGCAATACAAATTATTTTTTAAATAGTCGAAATTAAGGGTTGAAAATCACTTTTCAGTCCTTACTTCTAAACAATTGCAACTAATAAAAAAGAAAAAAAAAAATTCATACAAAAATTAATTGACTTAATCAGGTGGAAATATCTTTCAATTAATTTACTTTTCTACTAGCCGCCTTTGGCGACCAACCGGGTCGCCAGTATTACCGCTCGCTACAATTTTCAATTAAATATTTTAAGTAACTGGTCTCTTAAATTCTCAAACAAAACATTTTTAATCTTCAAATTTTGATAGTCATACCAAACTTATACTGTTGTTTAGATCGATTCGTTCAATTTACTATATATATTTTGCTAATTTGTTGTCATTTCCGGTAAAACTTCAACTTTAATTTAAAGTGGAAATGATGAAATTGCAATTAATATAAAGATATTTTTTAATAAAACCCAACGTTTTATTTTATTTATCATCTTTATTGTTATCTATTTATTATTATTATTATTGAATATGAGTATTGCAAACAGAAACACTCGATATTTAAGTCTTATGTGAACTACAAAATATTTTTCATAAGTTATGTAATATCTAAAACAATAATTCAACAAAAATTTCTGAGATTCAGCATAAAATTCAGTTTTTAGTTTTGCTTTCAATAGGATTGAAATGAAATCAATAATAATATTTTGTTCCGGCCTATAAATATATTTCAATTATTATGAAGTCTAAATTTAATGCAGTAAGGTATCATATTCTGAGAAATATTCTGGACACACCAAATTTTAAATAAATGAATGAATGTTTCTATTTTCCACGATCAACTAAGACTTATTTATGAAGTTTTGAATGTTAAAAATTTAGAAAAACTCAACATTTTCATAATCTTACGCCAATTAATCTTGAGAAACCTACGCGCTGACTGGCGTATTTTCTTTGAAGCGATCGATGGAAAATCTAAAATTATCCTTTTTTTTATTGAATAGTGATATTCAAATTTTCATAAATCAGTCATTTTAAGTGATTGGAAATTAACTCTTTTAAGTCATTGATTTAATTGATTGGAAATTAACTCTATAACCACCATAAAATCTGTGCTTTCTCTTGTGGTGTATGCATTCTCCTTAATATCCGCTCGAATAAAACATTACACACAAAAGTACTACATACAACAAACATATCAAAAGTAAACATAACATTTCAATAGTTGCCAAAAACAAAAGAGAGAAAAATGCAATTAATAAGCAGACGATATTTAGAAAAGTACAGATATTTAGACTGGAAAATGAAATTATCTGAAATTAACCGCACGCGCAGACGATATTTACAAAAGTAAAAATATTCAAACCTGAAAAGGAAAATATATGAGTTATTCCATCAATAAATGCCATAAGTTTGTTTATATCTTCATTATTTTCTGAGTCATTAAACATGAAAATGGGTCCGGGACTAAATAAAAACCCTGTATAGAGAGTGTAAAAGATCATAAAATAATTTTTCTTGAATTTATTTTTTAGAAAAAATAATATTTTATATTGGTTTCATTTCCTACAGACACGTGCCAAAAATTATATTTTATTTATTCCAAAAAGATTTAATTTATTTTTAATTGGAGCTTTAATCAATGTGATGGCAACACTTTGAAAAAGCTAATTTTTCCCCATGAATGCGAAACGTGCTTAATTTTTATTTTTATTTTTTACGAAAAAAATTATTGAAAAACATAGTTAAAATATTTATTTAAAAATTCATTAAAAATAGAAATTTAATTTTAAGATTAAAGATTAGTATCATTTAAAAAATAAATTTTTGATCTTTAACTTCATGTAAAAATCTTTTTTGTGCGGTAATATTTTCGGAAGTTATAGCAGAAACACGTCAAAATTTCGCTTAATTTTTAAATAAATAAAATTCTAGTTAAAAATTCGAAAAAATAACCCCTAGGTGCACATTCCCGGCCTCCAAGGTATACACGTGCCAAATTTGGAAGCTGTAGGTTGAATGGTCTGGCCTGTAGAGCGCCAACATACACACACACACACACACACACATTGAGCTTTATTATAAGTATAGATATAGATGATCAATCGGGAAGAAGTTATGAAGAATGAAAATTTAAACCTCTATGTAATTCAGAAGTTATCGGATGAATTAACTATCTGATAAAAGAAAGCTCCAGAGAAATGAAAGGTAATTTATAAAACACATTTAAAAAAAAGCTTTACAAAATTTCGTAAGTATAGAAAAATATGAAGAAAATTTTATACAACTGTCAAAAAATCTAACAACATGATATTGCAACATGATATCGACGTGAGGAGAATCGTTTTCCCTTTCACGCATATTGGCTCTTCTGAAACCTTCGAATAACTGGAGCAGTAATTGGATTGGCGAACTTCAGAATCTAGCGAGACCACTTTACAAAAATATGACTTATTTTTCACACAGCAATTCGTCAAATATAGAAATTATAAACTCAGTACAAAAATTTGCAAATAAACGATTGTATAGAAAGTTTTACTTATTAACGTCTTCCCATCATTATTTACCTTGGTTTGTTTTTTTAAACTTAATTAATGAATTATTTTTCAGGAGGCTTTCTCTGATTCTTTTAATTCAAAAGTTGTTGTTGAATAATAATAATTAAAAAAATCATCACTGATTGTAAGCATGGACTTTTTCATTTCTGATTGACAGAAAAAGTTGCATCGACTCATCATAGGGGGAGGGGGGGGAGCAAGTGGTTATAGAGGAATAAAAGATCTTCACTTATTTGCTATATTTCAGAAAATACAAAGATTAATGTTATAAATATATTTTTTTATTCCTAAGAAAAAATGTCAATAAATTTAAAATTAAATCTGAAAGCGTTATAAACAACAACAACAAAAAATTATATTTAATATTATATATTTTTTTAAAAAAAAATCAAAATTACTTTATGAATCAATCAGAAATCAAACTCAAATTTAGTTTTAAAAATGAATATTATCTGATTCAAATATCAAATTAAGAATCTGAGTTTTAATTAAAATATGAGTTGAACAATAAATGGTCAATAATATATGCATCCTTTCCCTTATAATCAATTAATTTTAAAATTAGTAACTATAATTTTTACTTTTTCACACCTTTAATGCATTTTCTAAAACAAAATTTCCAGACTTTCTAAGTTTCCTATCAATTATGAGACTTTTTCAAAAATTTATACAGTTTGGTTTAATCCAATTTTATAAATATTTTCAAAGTTGATAAAACATTATTAAAGAAAAGTCTTAAAACTTTAGAAATACAATTTAATTTTTTTAATAAACTATTTTGCATGAAGGAGCTATATTTGTTACAATAATCAAATATCGTTTTTTCCCACTAAACTTTTGATGAAAATTCACTGGAAAAAATATAAATTTGTGTTGCAATTTTAAATTTGTATTTAAGGATATTTGATTGCATATTAGGAGGGATGATAGAATGTTTTTAATTAAATTTAATTACTGAAATACAAAATAAAACTAATATAAAAATAACTATAAATTTTAAGAAGACTATAGCCTATTTTCAAGCTTTTTAATATGAGAAAATAATTTTCCCATTTAAAAAATAACTGATATATTGAAACGATAAAGGTCAAACAGAGAAAGCTGAAATACAAACAAAACATCATACCTTTCTAACTAATAATTTTTTATTGATATATGAAAAAATCAAGGATTTACTCAATCTACAAAATATATATGAAAACATAAGTCACCATTAGTCTTTATGAAATACATCACTATGTTTCATTTAAATCTTATATATTTGTGAGTATGTTATCATTAATTTTTTAGAATTTATCCAATATTTCTTATTATTTTTATTTTATTTTCCAATTTGTATAAGTTGGGAATTAAAATTAGAAACTAAATATGACATTAAAGCTTTAACTATTAATTTCATTTCCTTTATAACTTAAGATTTTAGTTTTATTAGTTGTTGATGAAGTGGTAAAGCTATTATGTCCAACAGATGATATATTGCAATTTCTAAGAGAGTCGAATTGCCCCCCAAGTGTCCTTAGCACATTTTCATATATCAAGTCTTAAATATCTTTTTTTTTTTTTTTTTTTTTTTGTGCACGTGTTTGTATGCATCTGAGTCACAATCTATATAATCATATTAGTACAATACGTAACAACATAACTTTTTAAAATCCAATGGTAGAGGAAAATTCATGCATTCATTTAATAATATCATCGAAAACAAATTACAGTTATAATGTTACTCATGGTATTGTTGACATTGATGTCGAACTAAACAAAAGCATTGAGTGGTATTGGATGTGTACAATCTAATAATTAATTTCATTCTAAAAGCAATACAAAAGTATTACAATGAATTAGGTAACTATCATTCTAATGTTCATAATCAGATTAAACACTGACACATTTCACTGTTTACATTATTTACTGATTGCCTAATACAAAAATGTGATTATGTTTTTGTTTTTTTCTCTCCTTTCAATAGTTCAAATAATCAATAAAAATATAATATAGTAAAAAACCAAATATTCTGAAATGGTAAAAAAAAAAAAAAATCATAGTATTTTTTTTAAATTATTATTTTGCAATTTTGATGTTCACCAAAGGTCAGCATTAACTAGGGAAACTGTTATTGAAAGAAAAAGCAAACCAATTCAGTTCTGGAAAAATTGTCATAGTATATGAAAGCATAATATATTCATAATCAGCAAATAGAATACATGCATTTGTCAAGATTATAAAAATATTGTTGTGAAAAGAACTTTGCAGTTATGTCCAGGATTGAATGATGGAGATAACATCTCAGTTGAAATTCCGTTTCCCAAATATATATTAGATAATCAGATCAATGCAAGAATATATAAAAATTTTCATATTTAAGAAGTCAAAACTTCAAAAGTCTATGATATTAATGTGCATGTAACCTTTTGAATGCTTTCTAGCCATCATTTGTAACTCGTAATGAAGAATAGCATCAGTCATCAAAAGTAAAATAATAAAATATGAATTTTCCTTTATGCCAACTTTAGAATGTATAAGTTTTGTACCTTATTGAGAAAAACTTGACAGTAAAAATATAAATAAATGAATCAAAAATATGAATATTTTAGAAATTTTTTTGTTACTAATTCAACAAAACGCATTTTATTAGTCCATTAACAGTGTGTGAATGTTCTGCCACTTAAATATCTATTACTTATAACGTACAAGAATATACAAATTCTAAAACTATCTGAAATAAAAATAATCCTTTTTCAATAAAACAAAATGCTTATTAATAATATTACACCTCCCGTTTCAAGCACAAAAGTATAATTTTAAAAGTTAAATTTTTTTAATTGATTTTTGTTTTTTAATTACATTTTTATTGATTTTATAAAGATATATTGATTTGACTTTTTAAGATCTTGTGAAAAAAAATTACCAGGAAAGGATATAATACACAATATTATGGCCAATCTGCATTTATGGTCCAAGCTATATAAAAAAATATTGGTAAAATTTCTTGATATGTTTATTTATCTCATTAAAAAAACATAATGATTACAACAACTGGATAGAAACAAATTTTCTGTTTTATGACTGTCTTATTCATACTGATTTCCACAATATATATATATATATATATATATAAAAATCAATAAATTAAATGACAGTAAATCACTCCTTTTAAAAATCCTTCTTAGAATGAATGACAGGTTATTTCAAACTATATTCTGTGTCTGCATTTAAATAAAAAAAACAGTTTGCAACAAATAATATTAATTTACAACTATATTAAATACTGCATAATTTGTCCCTTTCATTTAATTAAGAAATACTAAAAAAATCTCCTTTTTTTTAAAAAAATGGTAAACTAAATATAATACTAAAAGCTTTTTTATTTCTCATCTCTCGTTTTGTATTTTAACTTTAAAGATCTGGCAGTGTAATAGAAATCACTGATCCGCAAGGAAAAATCGGAATTAAAACATAATTAGAAAATAAGTTAAGTTAATAATTTTAATAGGTATTCAGAATCATCTGTCAAAAACATGTGAAATTGAATACAATGAAAAAAAATAATTTTTTTTTCCGATCATTAAACAAGAGATTATAAATAAATAGCATCAATAATAAAACTGCTAAAAAAATAATAAATGCAAAATTTTCAGGTAAAAATATATTTTAGAATTATGACTCACCATTTTATTTCGTTTTTATTTTTCTAAATAAAGACTCAGAAATGAAATCGAATTGTTTTTTCTTCGCTACAAACTATACATTTTAAAAGAAAACGAATTCCGCGCTGAGTAAAATCATGTTGAAATTTCATCTATCTGTTGTAATGATGTCGGTTCAATAAATATAGAGAGAGCAACAGTTCTCACTCTCATTCATAAAGTTGAGTAATATTTTGATTTTTTTTTTGTTGAAAATCTAATCAATTTCAGCTTAACAGAAATAGGAAATCACTTTCACAGTTTCGTATTACTCATCGTCAAAAATCCCTTTAGTTATTGAACTTGCCACTAGATGTCAATAGGAAAATGAATGTGACTGTTGAACAAGCAAGAAATTGAAAACTTAGAAGCCAAATTAAATCAGCCGAGATTTAAAATTGAATTACAAATTAAAATACTTGATACAAACCTATAAAGTAATACTGTCATTTTATGAAGAAATCATATGTAAAAATGGAAAAAGTAAGATGTTTGAAGTAGCTAAAGCAACAATAAACACATTTGTGTAGTTATATTTTACTAGAAACTTCGTTTTAATTTAAAAAAGTAATAAAAAATACAGTGTTGCTGTTGTTGATTTCACCCATCTCTCTGTATTATGATTAGCATTATTATATAACACAAGAATTAGAATTAGAGTTCTAGTGCACAAATGAAAGCTTCTGTTTTAAGTAATTCTTATTGCCCATTGAAAAGCTCCAAGGTTTGTAAGTTAATGAGAAAAAATGGCAAATAGTTGTAGGGAATGTCTAATCAGAGATATTTGCAATAATAACATTTATATTTTTGTTATTTTTAGATATATGTTCCAAATAATTATTATTTTAATCCTATTATCAATTTTTAAAATATCTTGTTCTGCCTAAAATGTTTTTAAAAAAAATTTAAAAATGACATTTATTTTTATTATATTCTCCTTGAAATTTGTGTTTTTTTTTACTATATATTATCAATAGCTGGCACTTGCAATATAATCTGCTTTGGTTGCAATATCACAAACAACAAATATAAAACAGAATCTCTGGTCATATTCAATTACCACACTTTCGCAATTTCAAACTCTTTCCAGTGAATAACATCACTTCCAGTGTTATGCTGTTTGGAATAATTGCAGCGAGTCTATTAATTCAAAGAGAAAAATGAATAGCCGCTCTCTGTTTCAACTCGTTCACTTTTCAACTCATCCACAGAATTTCCCATTTATCTGTCTTTGAGAAAGATTGTGCGGGGCCCAAATGGAAACAATTTTCTATAGCACCTGTTTTTTAGTCAACTTTTACCTAGAATATAAAATACATTTAATAGAAAAGACACGTTAATAAAAAAAGAGAATTTTTAAAAATTGTTTTTTAATTAAGTTAGTGATTAAATATTATTAGATTATGGAATCTTAAAATGAAAATTTTCTCTCAAATTCACTATCAAGTGGTACTACTAATATGGAAATAAAACTAAAGATTTGAAATTAAGTTTCAATTCATAAGTAAATTCTGAAAAAAAAAAAAAAAAAAAACTGAAACTGTACACAGTCATAGCGGAGAATACCAATAATTTCAAAACTCTACCACATCAAGAAGTGAATGAAAATTCCATTTGAACATAAAATGCATGATTTATAAAAATAAATATTTTCGATTAAAATTAACATATATATTATTATCTAAATCACTTTGTGGAAAAGAATTAAAAGGTAATATTTTAGACTATCAAAAAAATGATCTAAAAACAAATAAAAAATAATAATAACAATGATTCTGATGTTTAAAGAATGTTCCAAAATTCAACTAACCTCGAATTTTCATTCATCATTATACCTATGCCATTATGGCATTCGATCGGTAGAAGGATATACTCTTAATTTGTCATCGCAAAATTTCAAACATCTGCTTCCTTTCTTTATTTTATCTTGAACTTCCAATGGTAATTTATTCTGTGTACATTTGCTGATCTATTAAAATTAATTATATTTTTGTACACAATTAATGCAAAAGAACCAATGCAAAATGACAAAAAGGAAAGAATTAACTGCTTCAAAGCTGTCACGAAAATTCAATTTGTCCAAAATTTGAATAAAGCAAAAGTTTTACTAAAACGATAAATTTAAAATTGAAATAGGGAAAGGGAGATTCGTTCAATATATTACTAAGATAATAACATGAATAAATAAACCAAAAAGTTTCAAAAAAATAATAAAATAATATTTATCGATAAAAATTTAATATATATTTTTAAATTTTAGATTCAGGATAAGTTATTTTAAATTAAAAAAAAATTTCAGAAATTTTTTATTGTTCTTTTTATTGCATACATTTGTTGAAGAACAAAATGAAAAAAGTTATTTATTCCTGCTTACGTGAACATAAAGTACAACTATATTTAACTAATAATAATAACTCAGAAACCCCCTCCCCCCTAAAAAATGATAATTTGTAAACTTGATTTTGAACTAAACAAAATAAATTCATTTTGAAGATGTTAAATTATATTCAAAATTATATTATTGAGAAATTCAAGGTGATAGAGAAAATTTCGAACTGTCAATAGATTTACAATTAAAAACGTTCAAATTAGCCCAGTTATAAATTTATTACGACTCGTCCATTTGAAATTCCTATTTCACGAATGTTGCAATCCCAATATCAAATTGTTACACCGATTGCCAACTGGCCAGTCTGCCATTTTACCAAACGGAAGTGGGCTCTTTTATTTATAAGATAGTATGAACCCCTCAGGGTTAATGTGAAAGAATGAGAGTAAGGGGGAGAACCTGCTCTTGCAGATAAATGCTGGAATTCTCAAACAAATAAATTAATAGTTATTAAAAACAAACAACTTTTCCGTTCAAGTCCTGATTGAGAAAAACATTAAGATTTTTTATGGCTATTGATGCCATAAAAAATTCTCAGTAAGCAAAGCGGACGGGAGACCACACCTTATACAGGAAAAAGCGATCCTCACGAGAAGTGACTACAATATGTTCTTTTATCTCTTTCCTCTCTTTACTTTTATGTTCTCGTACATATAGTATAAAGAAAGTATAATAATCGTCAAAAAATTAAAACTCGGGATGTTGACGAACTCCATGTTTTAGCCTTCCCTAAATTCGAAAAACACATTTTTGGGAAATGTCCATCTGTCTGTGACACGGATTACTCAAAAACGCTTTGAGCTAGATGGATGAAATTTGGTATACTGTCTTTATACCAAATTTTTAGATTCCTGTCATGTTTTGAGCAAAAGCAGCTGTGAGGAAGTCTGCCTGTCCAACTGTTCGAATATAATTTAACATGATAACTACAACACAAAGGCAGCTAAATAAATGAAATTCGATGCACAGATTTAACATCTATAGTCTACATAGCTGTCAAAGTTTCTGCCAAATCCAGTAAGGGACTGGCCGTCTAACAGTTAAATGTGATAACTCAAAAAGGCAGTGATTTAAATATATCAAATTTCATTTGCTATTGGCTACATGTGTAGTTTTGTGTCAAAGTTTTCTTTCAGTCGGTTTTAAAACACACGTCTGAAACACAAATTCGATTTTTTGGATACTATTTGCCGCATACCAGGGATAATCGTCAAAACACTCTCCAGGATGATATATTGTCTTTATATGCATTCAATAAAAATACTAAATTCACGCCAAAGGTTAATATTTCGTAAGTATTGTACGCCAATATTAAAGACGTTCTCTGGGATAATATTTTAAATCAAGAGTAGGCGAGAAAGTTTTAGAGAAATTACTCCCGCTGGTTTTTATAAGAATTTTCGTAATATTGATTGTTGTAGAAACGAAAGTTCTGTGGTGAAAGCTTATAAGCCAGTTAACAGCTACACTACCCGAGCAATTGCTTTTGAACCATGGTCATGTTACTGGACTGCGAACCACAAGGTCCCAGGTTCTATCCTCGCTCATTTCAATACGCAACATTATCCCAAATCGCCACAGATCACATAGATCAGCAAATTCATTTCATTAAAAATATGAAAGAAAAGAGAAAATCCATAATGATTCTAAAAATAATCTATTTTTTATTATTTTTTTAATAAGTTCAAATGCATTTTTTGTAGCATCTAACTCGGGGTCCCTTTCTTACAGAGAAAGGTCCAACTGGCCCGCTCATCTTCATAATGTGTGCATTACATCTCGTCTCACCAACAACAGCAAAACCAACAGCAAAAACCAGCAGCACCTGGAAGCAGAACTTTTTTGATAAAAACCTGAAAGGGACCTGTTTTTCCTTATCATTTCAAGGAAGGACAAATGTAGCACAAATAAAAGCGGAAACCATGAAGGAAAATTTAGACAACAAATGGTATTAGTTGTATTTGACCCTTTTTGTTAAATTATCGTTGTTGTATGAAACACGCAAAATGGATAAATAATGAAACTGATTTTATACAACCAACGTTTATGTCACTAAACTAAGCATTTATTAAAATCGAATAACAAAAATAATTGTTTCTTATAACTTATAAAATACGATTTATTATGCAAATTATTTGAAAAGGTACAATATGTGAGTTTTGTCTCATTTTCTTTTCCGTTTCAGAGAAAATTCGTTGATTTTAAAATCATAATACGTAAATTGGCTTTTTTTTTCTTTATAAAATTCATACCGAACATTTAAAGTTGTTTAAAGAGTAAAATTGTTCGTGACTAATACTAGATCTGAAATATTCGTTGTATTATTTTTAATCTTGAGACACGTTTTACTTTAAATGCGATGATAGCTAACAACCCTATTAGCAATAGATATTGTGTGATATCTCCACAATATTGTCCGATATTCTGAATGGCGTACAATATCATGAAGATAACATTGAGTATTTTGTGCTAATAGGAGGACGAATTCATTCTTCAGAACAATAAATAACTTTGGATGGAATTCAAACAAGTTGTTTTCGGACAATATTATAATATTTGTAAATATTATAGTCCTGACGAGCAAAACTCGAAACTTTGATGCTATTAAATAAATCAATGTAATCTGTACTGTCTTGCAACGTTGCATTTTGCAGAAGTTGAAATGTTCGTCTTCAATCATTTTTGAATACTGTTTGAATTATATGGAAAAAAAAAATACATATAACGTCGTAATTCGGAACTTATTCGTAATAAATTTCGAATCTTCCTCTAAAATAGATAATACTTTTGAGTAAGACAAACTTTGCAGTTGGTGTTAGCTAATTATATCAAGCGTATTGAAACTCAGAGCAATCAAACTTCTGCCTTGAATTGGTGGACAAAAAATGTCACAAAGCCCTCGTGATATTATTCAGGTCTTTGGATTTTTCAATAAAAATAGAAAATTGTTTTATAAATATCAGAAAATATGTTTTTATGTCAACATTTTTACCTCTACTGGACAGAAGTTGAAGTTTTGAATACATAAACAAAGGGGCATTTCTTGGCGCTAATTTGGACGCAATGCAATCACGAGTTCATTACGTTTTTTCAATCAACGGCTCAGCTCTATCATTTTCTGTGTTTCAATCGCTTTTTTTAACTGACCTCTGTAATCAATCTCCTTGAAATTGTAAAATAAATTTTTCAGAATAGTACTTTTCACTGACCGCAATTACGGACAGATAGAAAAATACCAAAAGGCAGCTTTTGACAACTTTTTTTGTCGACGTTTTTGAAAAATAATGCAGATAGAGTTCTGAAATTCTTATTAGATATTTCTTTTTGGGAATAAAAAAAATTCGCTCTAATCGAAAAAATACTAAGAAATATTTTTCCGAAATGACACTTTTTTGAAATTTATTTCTGACCAATTTAAATCGTATTAACATTGGAAAATTCATTGCTCTTTTTAATACTTGCAACAATCCTGTTTAAACTTTTCTTCAGGGATTATTAGCTTTTTATATAACTGTGAAAAACATCTGTG
>JAPMOR010011801.1:157424-207039 GCA_026543865.1 Argiope aurantia
TTAATAAATTTTAAGAAATTTTTTGTTTAGTTCATCAAAAAAAAAAAAAAAAAGGAAAGAAAACTTATATTTTGATTCTTTAGATTAGATTTATTCTAAATACAAAAATTACATTTTTAAAGAAAGTTAAATGAAAATTTAATCTTCTACTATCCTTACGTTTGGGATTAATAAAATGTTTTGGAAAACTACTTATTTGTTGAAGGCTGGATCTAAAACAACTCTGCATTAAACTAGTGGAAAATTAAAGATTGATTAGAGAATAATTTTTGTTTGTCTGTAGTTATTGCCTCTTCTTTAAAGTACTGTTAATCTCAGCTTTTGTTGACTGTATTCTTAGCGACGATGTCCATGCAAGTGATAATATCCCTTGTGATGATTTTGGTGCTCTTGATGGTTACGGTCATGATGATCCTGTTGATGATGTCTTGCTTCCGCTTCGGTTTTTCCAAAGATACTTTGGAGAAGAACTATCAAAGAAAAGGTGAACAAAATTACTGTAGCGGACTTCACGACTTTCTGCGAAAATAAAACTTTGTTTCTGGTAGAGAATTGATTTAAATCGAATGGATACTTTCGAATGTGCTCTCGCGATTGTATAAGTTTTTAACTGAGAAATTTAAGTAAACTTATTTGTCAATACCAACAGGCAGAAATCACTTGAAAACTGTCAAATCATGGATGCAGAATAAGAGATTACAATAAATAAATATCGGATATGATAATGCAAAAAACGGAAACATCTTTATGAGGCCACGTTTGCTCGATTGTATCTAATTTCATCTCACGAATCAATATTTTCGTTTTGCATTTATTTCAATTTAGGAAGAAAATGTTGCATCCGAAGCAAATATAAAGCTTCCTAGATTTTTATCCTTTCATTTTGCAAAAAATTTTAAAAAGCATTGGATAGTTTAGATTTAATTAAAAAGATTTAGGTAGTTTAATTAAAAAAGTTAGGTAATATTAGGTAGTAAAACATAACCGTTGTAAAAACAGAAGGAAAGAAGTGCTTTGCTGTCAGTTTTATTAACCCATTGAAATCTGTTATTCACTCCAACTAAATATTATAGACTAAATTGAAAACATTAAGCATCTTTGGTTGATTTCTGTACCTAAAAATTTATTTACATGTTCATAATAAAATGCAACAGAATTAAAGAAATTTCTTTTGTAATAAACAGCTGGCATTTTCAGCAGAAATGGACATTTCTAGTAAATTATTTAATTTACTCTCATAAAAAGTGCAACAAGAAAGAATGGCAATCATTCACGAATCTCAACGTTTTGACTTTATTTGCCTCCCCCCCCCAAAAAAAGAGAGAGATTTATAATTCAATTTATCAGTGAAAATAGAATTATAAATATCTATTTTTATAAATGTGATATTTTTATATTTCTATATAAAAAGAGAGGTTATAAATATCTCTTTTTTGAAGAGACCTTTCACCGAAAAAGAGATATATATTTATAATTCTATTCGCTTTTGAAAACGATAGCTCCAAAAAGCAAGATATTCGAATTACAAATTTTGTAATTCTCCTTCCAAAGCAAAATTGTAGATTTATATAAAATTTGGGACTAATTTCATCAGTCATAAGTTTTTTTTCCACCATCATGCTAACCAGGAGTAGGGAGGGGAGGGTATTTGACCTACTAGATTTTTTTTATCAGAACTATAGACAATTATCAAATTTCGTAATCGCTGGCACGAGATACAATTTTAAATCTCATTTTATTCTTTATAAGATAAAGTTAAATATTTAATACAACATACTACGGAATCATAGAGAAAGCCGGAGGGAAAACGGTTCGTTAGTAATGTTTGATTTCATTGATAATTACTTGTTAGGTAACAATTGATTTTAATAATTACTTGATTGTTATACCTAATTTTAATGTTAGTTACTTGACTGGTTATACTTGATTTTAATGAAAATTATATATTGGTATATTGTTTTATTATTATAACTATAGATTTGTATCGAATGAAATCTTGCAGCTTTAAAAAATCTAAATTTCAACTCCAAACTTTGCCCATCAAGAGGTTGACTATTGATATATCTATTTATAAATATGCTATGAAAACTCAAAAACACAATTAATAAGATAAATAAATTTTGATATGTCGTGTTTATATTAAAATTGTACATTTATGTACAATTTTGATTGCTATTTGAATCTCTTCAATGTTGTAAGAATTTAAACACAAAGCGCCCTGCTTAATATAAGTGTACGAGAAAACGGGAGGGCATTTCGACTGATTAAGTTATAGAATCTCATATATACAGTAAAATCTAGTTTAAAGATCATAATTCTTTCCTGAATTTTATTAGTTATATGAAACACTCGTTATTCGAAACCATTTTCCCATAAAAAATCTATGTAAAATAAGACAATGCGTTCCAGACCGAAAAGAAATATTGAAAAATAATTTATTATTTATAATGTATGCTTTTCATTTACAAGAAAATTGTCTAATGGTATTTAAGTATGGATTCTTGAGTATTCTTCTTAATAAGTTTGCCTTCTTAATAAGTTTTTCTTCAAAATTTCACAACAATGAGACACATCATCGATAAATGAATTTCCATAAAAAATAGTAACTGCTTTATCAGAGTGATGCCTTTCAACATATGATGAAATAATTTCCCATGGTTTCAGTATCTTTCTTTTTTTCACTAAAAAGTTGTTAATTTGTTGCATCTATTATTTCTTCTCCAGATCAAATATTCTGTGCAGCCTTTTATTGAAAAGGCAGCTCCATAGGCTCTTCGGTAGTTCTTGCCCGTCCCTTAATCTTAACCTGAGACAAAATCTCGTCTATTAAGGCTCTCTAAGCACTTATTCAAACCTCGTGAAGTCACGTTCGACTGCGCTATCCGGCCGAAACTTACTCGATGCAGATATAAGGATTCCCTTTGAACGAGTTCTCAATACAAAGTAATGCACGTCAATTCGGCATGTGATGTCAAGTCAACTCCTCATCGTCCGTTCTGCTCTCTGAGCGAGTCACTTTTTATATATTTTGTTTTGCTCGTTATGTGATTTTTCTTCAAAAGAGGTGCTTGTTCAGTGAGGTTTGAAAAACGGTCTGCGACGATGGTTTCTAGTTCTTTGTTTGATCATCATCAATGAAATTGTATAGAAGAAAAAAAAGAATTATAATTTAATGTAGGTATGTAAGTTTTCACATACGATTTACAGCATTTTTTAAAAAAAAATATTTATTTACAATTTATTTGATACCAAAGGCTCCCCCCTCGTAATTGAGGATGAGAAGTTTCCAGTATGATTGTTAGTTCTTGCCATCCTTGTGGGTATACAAAAAGGTGGGGGTCTGGTTCCTCCCATCGATGACGGACGTACTTCCTCAGGAAAGGGTTGTACCGTGGCAGGTGATGGCCCTTAGGACTCAACCACAGTTCCCGCCAGTGTTGTTGTTGCAGCGGTCCGGTCATTGAGGTTTTTCCGTGTGCCTTCCGGCGTGTTGAAGTAGCCAGGTTGTGGTCACCATTTATTCGATTTTCTTTTTCAGTAATGTAATCTAATTCAAAATGCTCTGTTGTGTTCAACTGATGTTTTCCAACCTTTCATTATAACGACTACAACAAAAAAGTGACAATGTAAATTATTTAAAAAGCATCATCAGTTTCTTTAGAAAATTGCTCACATTAAGGGAACAAGCATCACAGCTACGCGAATCATTGAATAAATGAACGGAATTCTAGCTTTTCATAGGAACATGGAATAGTGCCGGGGTATATTATCTCTATTTACAAAAACGCTGCCAATGTTCTGGCATAAGGGTAACGCGTTTTCCTTAATGGGTTCGATGGGTTAGAGTCCCGGTTCGGGCATGGTTGCTCTTCATCTTTCCTATCTGTGAGATGTGTGAATGTTCCCCACTGTAAAAAGGTGTTGTGCAAGTGAATGTGGTGCGTGAGGCCCTGGTTGGCGCTACTAAAACAAGAGACGCTGTCAAGTGCCATCATAAATAACAACAATAAAGGTTCGTGTTTCCTAAGTGAAAGTTCTGTACGGGAACAGGTGGTCACCTTTAAATAACTTCACAATCATGTGATTAATGGAATATTTACCTGTGTCAGTGACTCGTCTTGTACTGTTTTATTGGCCCACAGAGGCACCTCGAATACGCGATGGAAGTCATCGAATAAGTTAGTGAACTCTCACTTTTTTCTTGGGGCTATAGGAATGGCATTAAGGGCAGTGAGATTATGTTGCTTCCATTTTTAATACCTCAATTTCCTATGAGAAAGTCCTATGTTGAGTAAATAATGATCATTAAATAATGCCATAATCATATGGCAAACGGAATATTAATTTAGGTCAATGATTTAGCATATACTATTTCTCTGTCCACTCAGGGACACTATGAATACGTGAAGGCCCAGCTAAATAAGTAGATTCCCGCTTCACCTGGAGATATAAATATGACGGCGTGTTTGTTTTGGCTTCATTTTCAATTATGGGACATACTACCGGTGGAAGAGATCTGGTTGTAGTAGTGATGGCCATTAAGCAACAGGCTAGCGTTCTGCCACGGCGGTTGGCCATGTTTTAACTCAGGTACCAAGGCAAAACGACAGTCAAACATTTATACTACTATAGTTGGACTCTTCATTTACGTCGTTATTTCATATATTTTTCATTATTTCATATTTAATCGATGTATTTTCTAGTAATATGACGGGTTTCAGGATGTTACAGTAATATTATAAATGCACCTTTTGCGCGTAATTTGCATTTAACCCCACATGTAACTTTTGTGCAGGACACCAAAATCTGCCAGAGAATTGAATATCAAAACGCTTCATTGCTTTTTTATGATTTATATGAATCTGAAACTAAGCATTCATTATATTTGCCAAATTTACACACAAAAAAAAAAAAAAAAAAGACAAAAAAAATTAAAAAATTAACTTGCTTTATTATTATAATATTATATTTTTAAAGGATTTTTTTAATTTTAAAATTTTGAGTGCGTGATAAATTAGTATATTGCAATTTTAATCATATTCATAATATTTCTTATAAAAATCGTAGGAATATATTCCTCTGGTGTTTATCATGGCTGAATTACCTCATCGTATTGTTTTTAGACCTCATACTTTCAAAAATTTGTTTTCTCTTCCAGATTTTCGATAAATAGATGATAATATTCTATTTTTTTATACACTAATAAAAATATTTTTTAAAACGTTCTAATTTTTGCTTATTTTTTATACTTAATATAATTTATAATTCATTGCCATAAATATTACGGAATTATGTAAAAAACGTTCCATCAGTTTTACTTCTTGGTGACATCTGTCATATTCAATTGAAATTTAATGAGAACTTATTATTAACTGATTATCAAGTTTTCAAAATAATAAAGTAGTGAATTGTAATTTAGAACATGCAGCTGTTCAAAACTTCAAAACCTTAGTATACTAAGAAGGAAGGCAAAAAATCGATTGTAGTATTAAATCTTTTCATAAAGGAAAAAAAGTTGAAATGTGTCAAAATAAGTAACATAGAAAAAAAATATTCATTTGTGTTCTTTAAAATTGACAAAAAAAAAAAAGAAAAAAAAAGATTCATTTTGAGCATATTTCGATACTTATGAAATATTTGTTTAAAGTTTCCTATGATCGATCAAAAAACTTTTAGAGTTATGAATTATTTTGAGCAGGAAGGCAACTGGAACATTAATTAACAAATAAGCACATATTTTGACTTTCGACCTTTCAATTTGCATGGATACGACACTTAAAGAGTTTTAACTTTCCTTTTAATTGCCTGAGAAAAAAAATTGGAAAGCTTCTAAAATCCCTTACAGCAATTTAAAGCCGAAAATAAAAACTACAGACAGCATTTACCAAAATGGAAACTTTAATGAGTTTTTCGATTTTTATAAAAATAGAATTTCAATTTGTTGTACTTCATGAAATAAGCTAATATGACTGGTTTTTAATATTTTCCCAGAAATTTTTCTGACTAATTCAAAACATTTTTTTTATTAAAAGAAAAAAATTAAAAACTTCTTGCTTATTCTTAAGGGCAGTGAGACAGAAAATGAATTGTTTAAGTGAACTTTCTGAGGGTTGTATGTTCGGACATTTACCCAGTTCAAAGCTTTTAAAAAGGTTGCACATCTTGTCATTGAAAAGGAACCAACACAACTCCATCATCATTGCTATATCTCCGCCCCCCCCCCAAAAAGTGAACATTCGTTTACTTAGCTAGTAACTTCTCATTCACTTAGTCTTGGCGCCCCCTTGGGGAACAGTGAAATAATCCATAATGAGCCATTCATGTGTGCTAACTTAACGTGAGTCATATGACTGAGATGTTACTTAATGGCCATCCCCTGCTTCTGAACAGAACTCTCTCGTTGGAAATCCCACCTCTTATCCCGCCATCAAAAATGGAGGGTCTCCGTTTACTATACTATATTTTCAGGAATAACAAGAATGAGTTTATTTATCCGATATTTTCTAATTCCTGGCGCCCCTCTCCTATTGGTAATGAAAGAAGGTATAAGATAAATCATTAAAGGCAACCATCTGAGACGTCACGTCATGTGAATTGACTCCATTAACAACCTGAACAAACTATGTAAGTTATTCATGAATTAGTACGACTTAAAAATAGAAATGCCACCATAAAAGCAAAAACAAGAAAACTATGGCCATATGCAAATCATTTATACTTTGAATTTTTCTTTGCTTTTACAATATAAATCTTAAAGTTCACCATAAAATTATTGTTTTTTACTTTAAAAAATTCTGAATATTATTGCATAATTTTTTTTCTACACTACCAGTTATTGAACCATTACACTTCCGTGCGTGTTTGACTAAGATTTTTTTCAAAAACTGCAATTCAGCGAAAAGTTATCCTTAAGTGCTCTTTGAATATCCCCGTTTTCGTTAAATTAATTTCAGAGCCAGAGTGTCTTGGGGGTGGGGGAATCTCAGAAAGTAAAGTATTATTCGTGTTCCTTTAAAGGAAGAAGCATGTCTCTCCAGTCGGTTGTTGATGAACGCTGTCACGCACTTTAGTCAATTTCATTTGAGTATTTGTTCAAGACTGAAACATACTATTCGGTCAGAATAAATTTATTCGATTGTTTTTTTTTTTTTTTTTTTTTTTTTTTTTTTTTTTATCGACGGAATACTATATTTCTTCAGTTTAAAGTTCGTAATAAATTTATTCTCTCTTTTCCGCCTTTGGATACTAAAAACTATGGACAAAGATTTTTTTTTTCATTGGATAGGTTCAATTCATATTCAAGAGATAAAATAATTCGCTATTTGAAATTTTGAGTTTATAGTGAAACAATAGCTCATAATAATAGAAATTATTTTACCGACTGAAATTGTTTATTTTCTGCTTCATACTTTCTTTGGTAATACAATTCCTTACACTAGATATTTCTTAAACTTCAGGTTCGCACTATATAAAACCCCATGCCGACCATAAAAAGACATGTCTACAGCAGTTCATACGATGTAATGGTGAAAGTGATACAATGTAACTTTTAATTATTCATTGTTTAGTGATTCATTTGCATCATTTTTATTCTTGGAAGCGAGTACAATTGTTTGTAACCAATTTTTTATTACTGAGAAATTATAACGATCGAACCTGCTTATTTTGGTGCATCTTTCGAAATAATTACCTTGTGTGACCATTTATTTTTTTTCATCCACACAAAGAAGTAAATATTTTTTTTTCTGTTCTTTGTAGTTGTACTTCTTCAGATCTTGAGAATCGTTATCTCTTAAATAGATTATTCATTCGAGAAAATATTTGCAATATTTTCGAGCAATAATTGCAATATTTTCTTCACTATCAATTGGCCCTCTCAAACCATCAAATACTTACAAGGTTAATTAGATAAATAAAAAGTTTACCACTTCGTACAAGATAAATATTTGTCACTAAAACTGATGAATCATTTCACTCAAACGTATGATTAAACATTTGAGTCCGGGTTCAATGTATCTTCTAGCTTAATATAGTTACGGAACAACAGGAAAGGAAACTAGTCTATTTTAAGATAAAACATAGATAAAATCGTATTTAACAGAAAGTAAGCGTTCAATATTTGCTTTATTTTGATAGGTATAATATGGCGTATTTATTTGATTCCAATTCTCATTAAGCGCATTCGCATGAAGGTGCTTCATGTATCAGTAAGGAAATATCGATTCTTGAAAATATCGGAATCGCTTTTGCGCGGGAGTTTTTAGATAGCTTCCAGGGATGCTGATATTAAACAGGAAGTTAATGCAGTTTAGAATTTCGTTAGAAGCAAGATTTGCGTGAAAGGATATATGTAAGAGGACTTTGACTTGCGTTTATCCTCTCGATTATTTGTAACCGTTTTCTGTTTCTTACTTAACTTCCTCTTTGCTGACAAATGTTAATTACATTACATTCTTATTCTCAATTAGTTTGCTTAAATTCGAAAGATTAAATAATCTTGAATCATCATCTCATTCTTGGTATCTTTTATCACTTCTTTCCTTTTTAATCAAAGAGTCGAGCGTCACTATGGACGGAGGATGCAGGCCCCCTTTACCACCAAATTTTCAGCCGCGGCAGCCTAGGAATATTCACAGGAGAAAAGGCTATATAAGCGCGTGGGTTGGCTTCGTCCCTCGTATCACCACGAAAAAATCCTCAGAGGATAGGTAAGAGATTTTCTTTTCTTTCTTTTAGGAAACACTGTTTCGCCGATTTTCGGTTTCTGTTCTCTCGTTTTTCTTTCTCAAGCAAGCATCGCGTTCGATACGATTCCCTTTTTAGCTGATAGTCCTCATAGAATTGTGTCAAGATCGTCAAACTCAAAAGTGAGTCAGTTTCTGTCACCTAAATACTACTTTTGTGAAGTACCAGAAGATTGCAACTTTAGCTATGTTTCAGTTCAGTTCGGTTTGGATGCTGATTTGGATATGGGATTCTGTCTGTTAACTACATACTAAAACTATGTTTCCTCTTTTTTCATATGTGGAGAGGTCTCTTAAAAACTTCTAGAATATTTCCTAATAAAAGCATTGTCTCCCTCCTTTCGCATAAAAGTTGTGAATTTTCAGTATAGCCATGAATGCCACCTGCGCTTGCTCCGATTTTTATTTTTAGTGCCCCCCCACATAAACATTTTACACTTCTTTGTATACTGTAGGAAATCGAGTTTGCATTCTCAGTCTTCTAGTCGGCAGATTGAAACCAAAATTTGATAAAACAAGTAACTGTAACTGTAACTATTTAGTAACAAGAAAATGTAAGTATTTAGTAGCAAACATACGAAATTCCATTTATTCAAATTACTATACTTTTAAGTCACAACCTTTACGTGTATGCAAATGTACAGCAGACAGACAATAACTCTTTGGCAGATTGGTTTCAAAATTTGACACTGATCTGCACTTTTGATGCTAAAATAGTTTACGAACCTTTATTTACCTTGTTCATTGCGTTTCGTAGCTATTGCGTTCTTTTATTCTCCGACAGTCCAACTTCCTGCTGTTGAATATTTTCTATAATTCTTTCAAGACTGGACAGAAATCTGCAAATTTGGTATAAAGATCACGTACCAAATTACATCTGTCGGATTTAAAATGTTTTGGAATCATCGCGTTCAGAGAGAGACAGGTATACATGGTTCCGAAAACGTGCCTTTCTGATTCAGGGAGATCAGAAACGCAGAGATTTTCCAAAGTCTAGAGTTAGAATTGTTTCTCGATAACAGTTTATACATTATGCACTAGAAAAATAACAAAAGTTAGTATAAATTATTGGAAAATAAACTAGTTATTGAGAAGAAAAAGTAATATGGCATTCATAGAGTGTTCAATTGTGCAGAGGGCATTGTAGTTAAGTTTCATTAATCCTAAGATGCGAAGATCAACATCTCAATCGTTGCTGATTAAAGAGTGACATCTAAAGAGTAGATTTATTTCCTTCCATTTTCTAATGATGTGTTCCTTCCAGGCAGTGCGTGCCGCCCCTTCTGAGGGCTAATAACATGTCAGCACGCAATCGGAAGCATTCAGCCTATCAACGTCTGATTTCTGGTTGCGACGCTCACTCGATTGCCTACATGTGTATGACACACGGCTTCAGTTTCGATGAGCTTTCGTAAATGCTTTTTGGAGATAAAAATAAATTACATGAAGAAAAGAGTAAATTATTCTCCGTAGAATATCCATATTCTGAAAGTTTTTCTAGTTTGGATGGCTTTTTTTTTCCTATACATTTTTATTTAACTCGATTTGCTTCTTGTTTATAAAGATGGTATTTTCGATAACATAATGAGCATAATGAAACATAATGAATTCTGACTAACAGAATACTTTTTAAGAATCTCGACAAAGGACTCTTGGTACAAGACCTTATTGCACGTAGAGTCAGTAACTGATGTATCTATATCCATTTCCTGAAAGTAAGGTTTACTCAGTAATGAATGCAAAACTAGGAAAACATTAATCTTATAAAAGTAACAATATCAGGTGATGCATTTATTTATCATATAATAACTCTTTAATCTGCAATGTACCAAACAATTAGTAAATTACAAGTATTTTCATAAATTATTCAACATTATAATTTGAAAATAATTCTAAGCAACAGTTGCATACATTGTCGATAGATTTTTTTGAGCAATTTGAACACAATATTGTTATTTCTTTGTTTCATAAACAACATTTTCATTACTAAGAAACTTTTTTAAATGTGCAATATTTTTAGATATTTAACACCTTATTGTTCCTCTTTAATATTTATTTCGACTATATAAAAATGTTCAGCTTTTTTTCTATCTTTCTTTTCTCTCTTTTCCAATAATATCACTTATAACATCTATTGCAGAACTTGTATTATCAGAGGGTTAAGAAGAATCTATAATTCCCTAAAAGTCCTTCAGATGTCTTTAGAAATTCTTCAGAAGATAAAACGCATTGCTTTTTTCAATAATTTTTTTTTTTGCCATTCTAATTGCTTGTTATGCTTCGATTTCTTTTTTCCCCTGGAATATCTGAAAAGATTCTATATCTCACTGGTTTTCGATCACCTCGACAAATCAAAAAAAAAAAAAAAAAAATACTGAAATGAGGGCATTCTCTTTGTCTTTAGATAGTATCATCCAAAGAGAACGTTTGTTAGAATATGTACATTGAAATTCTGTATTTTCTGAATTAGACTTTCAAGCAAAATCGATGCAGGATTGTTCTGTTTATTCCAAACTATCATGCTGTAATTTTGGAACTCAATGTTTCAAAATTGCTTCTGATGCTGAAAATTGCATTATTCTATTTTGGACTCTTTATTCCGTTATTATTTCTAAATAGCTAAATATATAATTATGAATTTGCAATTAAAGAAGAATACTGAAAAATTATAAATTTGTGGTACAGAAATGGGATGAAGGTGGAAAGTCTGTTAAGAATATGGTAGAAACTTTACGTAAAATTATGCTTTTGTTTTTAAAAATATAAAAAAAAATTACTTTCTTTAATAAATTTGTGTAGCTATTTAAACATATTAATAACTTACAATAATAATAACAGCAAACGTATTTTTTATAAGTTCAGCGCACTGAATGAGAATGATAACCCTTCCATTTAAAAAGCACTCAACAACAAACGCTTGATTCATTCAAAAAGGACTTAGATAATTAAGGTAGGTTCCGTTTTTTATGCTTGCTGTTGTACCCAGGACCTTGGTCCTATTTACGAGAAAACTATATCACTCTAAGTAAAAGACTATGCAATTTCATAAAAAATGTCTTCGATTAAAAAAAAACACATGTAGAAGCTACATATTTAATATTTCAATTATTTATGAAAAAGTGTTTCAAGGAAAATTATTTGATTTACCTTTGTGAAACAATAGAAAAGACGAGTTGCAGAGTTTTTCTTCAGACCGTATAAAAACATTTTTCTCTTATAACTTGCCACAACTTAACCCGACAAGATTTCAAAAGGGCTGGCAAGGTAATACTTAGTGTTGCCTCTCATGCGACTAAATAATTAAATTTAAAAATTATTAATTAATAATTATTAAAATAAATAATTATGATTAAAATAATTATGATTAAAAATTAATATTATTGATATTATTATTAAAAAATAAATAATTAAATTTAAAATAAAATATTATATTCAAGTTAAGAGTGGAGGTCTCCTCTACTTTGGAAGGTAGAAATGTCCATCTTGGAGGGATTTTTTTTAAAGTTTGAATTATCATTTTAATAAATTGAAAATTAAATGAGATTTTGGCCTTTTTCCTTAAAATTTGTAAGTGTTTACATATTAATGTAAGCACTTATTTTTACGTTATTTTAAAATACAAAAAATTGTCTGTTTAGTTATACCAATTTAATTGCTGTGTATGTATTTTCTGAATTTTGGCACTTTTTTTTAAAAAAAAAAATTGAGTATTCTTCAATCATAGATTTTATTGTTGGTATAAAATTTAAGCCGTTTTAATTTTTAATCAAATATTTTATTTCGTGATTTTCTTTCATTGTTGAAAATTGAGAAAAAAGGATTCTGTTTGATGTATGTATAAGTTGACAAGATAAATGCGAAGTTTTAATTAAAGTAGCGCCAAAAACAGAAAATAACGGAAACCGGACAGCTCAGAGTTTAATCGCTGTATGATGTTATGGAATTTGACTTCAGTAGGACGGCGCAAATACATAATGAACAGAATAGGTAAAATATCCCTACTTTTACATCTGTCATAACTGAATGCTTAATCATTGAGTTGCATCATAATCAGTAAGTTATGTATAAGAGATTTAATTGCAATTAAACATAACCAACCTTTTCAGCGAGCCTATTGATCACCCATTTATAATTCTGCATTTTAAAAACTAAATAATAGAAAACAATTTAAATATATTTTTAACGCAATAACAAAAATTCGTTTTTATCAACTCTTTTATTAAATTCATTAAAAAGTGTACAGGTATTTTGCTAGAAAATCAAGTTACGACAGCCAAAAACAAATAAAAAAAATATCATTTTATATGATTGATAAAAAATATTTCATTTTGCATCAAAAATAATAGAAAAATTTGAAATATATATTTGAAAAAAAATCTTATATTATAAATTGCAATTGAACGTGTAGAATAATCACATATTGTGGTGGAATAAAGATCATTATGATCTATGCAGTGGAAGCAAGAAGAATCATGTTTTCGAGAAAATTTCTTTAATGATCACATTTTACACAAAATAAACACAAAACACGGAGGAAAGAAGACATTAACGCGCTCACATCTTAACAGAACAGCATTTCATCTCATTATTTACAGTTGCAACGCACTGTGGGATGCGTATCTAATCAAGCATCGCCATCTGTTATCCAAAAGAAAATGCAACTGCTACAATGTTTAAATTTTTAAAAAAATGTCGATTTCATACTTGAAAGAAAAGTTTCAAACATTATAATACCTTTTGGTTAATTTCTGTGAGAAATATATTTTAGACTAATAAATGAAAGCTTTCTAAATAGCTTTAAGGTGTTTAAATAGCCGACTGATCTTAAAAGGACAGCTTCACTGTTTATTACACTAATTTATTAATTTCAAAGCTTGAGCTTCCTGAGTTTAGTATAAAAACCCCTGCCGGAAAAAAGTGAAATGATTAAATGCCAAATAAAACCACACAGGCTTTGTTGATTATCTAACAAAGAGAAGAAAAGAGAGAGGAATTATTTTTGGAAGAAATGCCAGAATGGAGACACTTTCGATTTTACGGTACAGTAGAGATTCATACAGACTAGTCTAGCCCTTTGACTTTGGAGATATATAATCAGATTTTACGTTGGGTTGAACTACAAATTTCAGTACTCTAATTCTGGAACCAAGCCAAGATAGTCTACGCTTAGTTTAAGCTAAATAATCAAATTTGGGAGAAAATATATGTTTCTTACTAATGTACAGTGTCATGAAATGATGCTCTCAAATCAACATGTTAATTTGTCAGATACGCTTGTTTTGTCAGAAAATCGTTTCTTTTCTGCTGCGAGATCTTCGAATTTCTTTTCTTTTCTTTCTTTTTGTTATAAAATACAGAAACGATTCTATTTTGTGAGAACTTGAAAAGCGATCAAATGCAATGTATAATCGAAGTAAATGTTTTTTAATTAAAAAAGGGAGCCCTTTCGTTATTATTTAACCAATTTTAAGCTACGAAAAAATCTTTTATTTAATTAAAATTACATCTTACAACTTTTTTAGAGTTACATTGGCTCTCAATGACGGATTTAGACATTTTGTGGCCTGCATCTATGCATATTATGAGACACTTCTTTTAATAAACTGGCCAATTTAGTTCCTCGTTTTTAACTTAATGATTAATGTTAATAATTTCTTTAAAATTGTTTTTTTTTTAATTTTAGCTGTTTCCTAAACAATGCATTAGTTTCTTCCCCTCCATTTATATTTTTCACAAATTGATATCTACGTTACGCAATATGCAGAATATCATGTAAGCAAATATAAGCTGATATTTATAAATATTGAATTAACTGAGTGAATGGAATGAAATTGATAGGAATTTGACGAATTATACAAAATGTTAATATTATCCTACTATGTTATACAGTTCATAGAATTTTCATTTTTTTTACAGATTTATTTATTTGGCAGCTAGGATAATAATATATTGTTAACCAACTCTCCTACAGGACTTTCAATTCTACTGCTTAGTTTGCCTAGCTAGAAACCCGTCACTGATGATTCATAGAAATTTACAAAAATGAATTTTAAGTAAAAAAATTAGCATTTAAAAAAAATTCAGTAAGGAAAGAAAAAAAAATACTTTGCAATAATATTGACTTGTTTCGCTTACATAAAATTGCAAAGTTTCAAATTTAATAGTGTTACTAATCTATAATTCAGTTTTCATACTTTGTTTTTAATAAAGATTTGTATTATGCTTAGTGGGGGATGAATGGAAGCGAAGTCAATTGCCCTCAACCTTGTGAGAGATTTGACAACAATATTGCGACAAAAAAAAAAAAACAACATTTTTTTTTTGGAAAATTAAAAAAAAAAAATATATGGCGATATCTGGACAGAGATCTAGCTTCCGGAAAATTTTATGCCCTGGCAATTTTCTCTTAGAAATGTTGGTCATGCAGTGAAGTCTTCAACTTTATTCCTATATTTTGTTTGTTTGTTTATACAAATGCTGTTTCTGTGTACACTTCGGCTATGTTTTCTTATCTGCGCTTCGTGCTTTCCTACAGAATAAAGAGTTGTTTGGTAGGATCTCATCAGCTTATTCTATACCAGCTTATCGAATTATTGAAGAAGTTCATTTTATTTGCTATTCAGTCTTGTGGTATATAGGCATTAGGTAGAAATCCAAAAATCAAATTGTTTATAAAAAATCTTCCAAACATTGAATGATTTTTTTCTCTCTGCTTCGTAATTTGAGAGACATGGAGTCCAAAAATTTTTCTTATTTTAAACAATAGCTATCTTAATTGGAATTGCTCGTAAAACTGTTTTCTTTCTGAATATAATAATTTTGTTATCAAATTACTCTAGAGGCATTAAGAGATTCATTACTATGTCTTAAAAAGTTACTATCTTTATTAGTTGTTTACAACAAAAAAAAATGAAGGCACTTTAAAGAGAATACCCGAAAAGATGCAAAAGAATGCAGACTAAATTAAATTTTGCTTCCTATTCAAAATCTGAGTAAGCAACTTTACAAATAATGTACATATTAAGCAGTTGCAGTTATAGAAATAAATATACAGGTTATGCGATATCGAATTTTCGAAATTTCAAGTAAAGATAAATTGAACAGTAATTAAGGATTCCACCCATAAATGCAACATTTAATTAAAGAAATCTAGAAAACTATGCTGTTTCCTTCTCATAGATTTCGTTTTCTTTTCGCCTCTGAAAATCATTAATTAAACAGAAAAAGTATGTGATAGCATCAAAGCTCCACATAATTGAACAGTGGTCACGCTTCGCAAATGTGGATTTTGTGTTGTCTGTATCAATCGAAACGTTACGGTGCACTTTATGCAGCTAACAACCCATAAAAACATCCAATTCATATTGACCATCAAGTAGTCTATTTTCTTAAAATATTGCTATAAAACTGAGAACATAGGACAAAATCGCTAACTACTTCTCCTTATATTCGAGGTGATCTTTTGATAGCTTGTAAGATTGATTAATGAGGATAATTCAATTTTTCCTTAATCTTCTTTTTTTTATCAGTCAAATAAGAAATATAAATAAGAATTATCTGAAAATAAAAGTTTGGATTTTTTTTTTCAGGTGCTAAGTTTCTATGAAGTTGATCAGCTTTTCTGCCACATAGCATGGCGTTTAAAAGACACAGGATTGGATCAAGCTATCTTAAGCAATGCAAGTCTCGAATCTACTTCCCCCCCCCCCCCCCCTTAGCTTCGAATATTAGGTACTTTTTTTATTGATTTTTAACTTAATCTCTGTATATGCAATTTTGAATAGTAACTTCAGATAAATAAAAATGATAAACCATTGATTTTCATCAATGGTTCAACAGATGAAAATCAACAACCATTTTCAACAGAGTTGACATCAGTACATCACATATTTAAAAAAAAAAGAAAAACTGAAATTAAAAAAAAAAATCTTTACACAAAATAGTAAAAAAAAAAAAAAAAAAAGATACATTTAACACAATCAAAACAGTTAGTTAATTATATAAGACATTTTTTTTAATTTTAAAAAAACATAATTTTTCTAGAATTATAAAGCAATTTTATATAAAACAAAATGTAATTAATTAGATATATTATTACAATATTTTTCGAAAATTTAAACAATAGCTTATCATATTTTGAATAAGTTGGCCATGCAAATATTGTAAATTCGATGAAATTATAAAATTAAATCATTATAAATACCACAAAATAACTTACCAAGCTTCGGGAGGCCTCTAAAACTGCAGTAACCGCAAGGTACTTTTTTATTTAATAATCTGGCAACATTGGAGACAGAAATCTGAAGATGCGTTTATGTTTTTAAAATAAATGTTTTAATTGGATTAGAAAGGAAAATATGGTCACAACCTGATCAAACAACAACAATTAATATGCAAATAAAAGGAATTAGAAACTATATTGCCATTAAATATGTTTGAGATGTGTAATAACAAATATTGAAATTAATTATCCAGCATTGTCTTTTAAAAAGATTCAATTTGGTGGGGGAAGGAAAACGGAACTGCAATTTAATCTCCTGCTAGATAACAAGACAATTAATCAAGAAGTTCGTAAACTAAAATAAAAATTCATTGTTCAACTACTTCGATTTTATATTTAAAGAAATATGAATTTAAAATTAATAGATGGATCTAAAGAAAATCTGTGATTGTTCTTTACTTTTGGAAAAAAAATTCAGGGACTTTATAAAGCAATTTATATCGGAAGTAACATGAACTGAATGTAGTGACAATTAAAAATATTAAAGCCATTAGAAATTTTTATAATATTTTCTTTGTATTTTTCGAAATAATCGATCCAGTTGTATGTATTATACAAATTTTTGAACGCTTTTATTTCAATTTATTTTTTAAAGTTTGTATGGATGGAGCTTTGAAATCGATTTAACACTTATATAATAATGCGCTAGAGTTCTGAAATTCAATAAATTTACAAGAGACAATTGTATCTAGAACAGTGTTTAAATACTTTTTAACAATTAATTAAAACTTAATAATTCAGTTTTAATTAATTTTGATTCAAGCGATAAGTATGATCTTTTAGAGATATCGACGGTTTGATAGAAATTGATTACATATTCGAAGATAAATATAACAATAAAATAAAAAGAGTGGGAGTGGTCTCCACAAAGCTTTCTCGCCTATTTCTAATAAACTTGTCATGCCACATAATGCCTTACATGGCAGTGGAGTACAATAATTATGAAATATTAATTTTTGGCGTAAATTTAGCATTTTTACTGAATCTATCGTGTCATCCTTGACGAATTATTTGGCGATTAATCTCTGGCATGCGCTAATAGTATCCAAAAATCGAATTTATGTTTTAGATACGTTTCTCTCAATCGATTGAAACAAAAATGTGTCGCAAAACTGTACTTGTAGTCACAAAATCTCATACCAAATTTGATATATCTAAGTCAATGCGTTTTTGAATGATCGTGTTTACATGTCAGACAGACAGTCAGTAATTAGATGTGGCTCAAAATCTGATAGATATTTGTTCTATAGATGTTAAATTTGCGTACCGAATTTTATCTATCTACCTCTCTTCGTTTTGTAATTATATTCGAACAGACGGGCAGACGGATTTCTTCTGACCAGATTTTACTCAAAGGCTGACAGAAATTAGAAAATTTGATGTCAAGACCGTTATTCCAAGTTTCAATCGTCTAACTCAATGCTTTTTTGAGTTATATATGCCAGACAGACGGACATTTTCCAAAAATGTGTTTTTCGAGAAAAGTCTAAAAATGTGGAGTTTCGAAAAAATCTCTACTTCAAATTGTTTGATGATTACTGTTCTTTCTCTTTATGACATATACGAGAAAGTAAAACAAAAAAAAGTTAAAGACTAAAAAGTGAAAAAAATTAAATTAAATATTTTTATAATGACGTTTTTATTAGTACATCAAAATATAGAAAATACTCTTTTATAAAGAATTCTGGAAGCAAAGAAAGAACTCTGTAAAATTGGATTGATCTGAAGACAATATTATAAGGAAATAAAAGGAAATATAATCAGTATTATCAATATAAGGAAAACAATGCTATAAGCATCAAAGATAATCAAAAGAAATAATTCTTAGGAACACTTATTGAAAATTAAAAGGTTTGAAAACTGTAAATAAACTATCTTTTCTTTTTCTTTTTTTACATCAGTCTCTCCCTTTTTTACTATTTTGACTTGCTCTTCCAAATTTTTTACTTATTTTTTGCGGTTTAGTACATTTATAAAAATTTTCTTTCTAAAACTTTTTTTATTGTTTTTAAGGTTCTACTTAAGGTTCTAATTTTCATTTAATGAAAAAAAAGGCTAATAAAACCTTTTTAAATAATAAGACACCCTTTTAATATAGAATATACCTTTAAGTTTGACTTAAAGCTGAAAAACGAGACAATGACGAGAAATGAAATGACGGAATTTGTATTATAAATTAATTTCCTGAAAATGGAGAGATTAGTAACTGTTGAAGTTAATCATACTGTTAGAAATGATTGATGAAGTTTTTTCTTTATCAGAACATTGCTGCTGAGCAAATATTTACTGATTACATTATAAGCTTCCAGGTTTATATAATAAACATTTTATTTCAATTGCAAATTAGGGTCATTTGATTCGAATGTAGAAGCTAAATAATAATAATAGTAGCTGGTTTGTTACTTCTACTTTACTAAAATTGTACTCAAAATAATTGAGTGCTTAATCTTTGCCTTTATTGCTCAAGGACGGCCGAGGTGGTCAGGTGGTAAGATCCCGGCTTCAGAACCGGAGAGTTTGAGGTTCAAGAACCGATTCCACCGAAGAACCGCCGTGTAAGCGGGTTTGGTGTATGTTAAATTCATCGAGGCCAAACGTCCTCCCGCTGATGTGCTATGAAAATTTTGGGAGGGAGTGTCGTCCTCGTCATCTGATCACGATTCCATATTGCGAAGTCCGTCACGAAATAGCCCTAGTTTTTTTCCCTTTAAACCGGGTCATTAATATAACTAAACTAAACTTGTTCAAGAAATTTTGATAATCGTGCCAGAAAGCTTTAATCTCGATTTTCCATTGAATTTCCTATAAATATAATATTATCCATTTATATTTATTTTGGTGAATTAGAAATGAAAATGTGTTCTCCCCTTGTATCAATTATATTTATTTTATTCATTGAGGATGTATTGAAACAAAAATAAATTCCATAAAAGTTTAATAAAAAATTAAATAAAAGTTCGCATTCTTTTTTGAAGCGTTTTAAGAACATTCTTTGCGAATATTTGTGTATTTTATGCAGTTAAAGTGTTGTTGGGTATTTCTTATTAAAATTATGCACTTAATATATATTAAAATTATTAAATTTAAAATGACAAACATTTTTATCTACACTATCACCTTGTTTATTAAAATTACTGATAACTTATTTATTAATACTGCATTATATATTACTAGCCGCCTTTGGCTACCAGCCGGCTCGCCAGTATTACCGCTCTCTACAATTTTCAATTAAATATTTTAAGTAACTGGTCTCTTAATAGATTCTCAAACAAAACATTTTTAATGTTCAAATTTTGATAGTCATACCAAACTTATACTGTTGTTTAGATCGTTTCTTTCAATTTACTATATATATTTTGCTAATTTGTTGTCATTTCCGGTAAAACTTCAACTTTAATTTAAAGTGGATATGATGAAATTGCAATTAATATAAAGATATTTTTTAATAAAACCAAGCGTTTTGTTTTATTTATCATCTTTATTGTTATTCATTTATTATTATTATCATTGAATGTGAGTATTGCAAACAGAATCGCTCGGTATTTAAGTCTTATGTGAACTACAAAATATTTTTCATAATTTATGTAATATCTCAAACAATAATTCAACAAAATTTCTCAGATTCAGCATAAAATTCGGTTTTTAGTTTTGCTTTCAAAAGGATTGAAATGAAATTAAGAATAATATATTGTTCCGCCCTATAAATATATTTCAAAAATTATGAAATCTAAATTTAATGCAGTAAGGTATCATATTCTGAGCAATATTCTGGACACACCAAATTTTAAATAAATGAATGAATGTTTCTGTTTTCCACAATCAACTAAGACTTATTTATGAAGTTTTGAATGTTAAAAATTTAGAAAAACTCAACATTTTCATAATCTTAGGCCAATTAATCTTGAGAAACCTGCGCGCAGATTGGCGTATTTTCTTTGAAACGATAGATGGAAAATCTAAAATTATACTTTTTTATAGAATAGTGATATTGAAATTTTCATAAATCTGCCAGTTTAAGTGATTGATTTAGTTGATTGGAAATTAACTCTTTTTATTTAAAGTATTAGTGTTTCAAGAACATTTTGTTAATCGTGATTTCCACAGCAGAAGCTTTATGTAAAATCAAAAATTCGTTATTTATTAGAGCATTTATTGAATCAAGTTACATAAAAGATAATCATTTTCCATTTAGACCATTTTAGCATATCTGTGTCTTACTAAAGGTTTGCAAATTAGCTGTGTGGTCCTGATTTGAATGGATATCCTGTTCATATTAAACAAAACTTGCCTTAAAAAAAACTGATTTAATAATATAGAGAGTCTAAAAGATCATAAAATACTATTTCTTGAATTTATTTTTTAGAAAAAATAATATTTCATATTTGTTTCATTTCCTACAGACACGTGCCGAAAATTATATTTTTGCAGATTTCATTTCCAAAAAGATTTAAATTATTTTTAATTGGAGCTTTAATCAATGTGATGGCAACACTTTGAAAAAAGCTAATTTTTTCCCATGAAGGCGAAACGTGCTCGTGCAGCTTCAATTTTATTTTTATTTTGTACGAAAAAAAATTGTTGGAAAAATACAGTTAAAATATTTATTTAAAAATTCATTAAAAATAGAAATTTAATTTTAAGGTTAAAACATTGGTATCATTTAAAAGATATATTTTTGATCTTTAATTTCATGTAAAAATCTTTTTTGTGCGGTAATATTTTCGGAAGTTATAGCAGAAACACGCCAAAATTTCGCTTAATTTTTAAATAAATAAAATTTTAATTAAAAATTCCAAAAAATAACACCCAGGTGCACATTCCCGGCCTCCAAGGTATACACGTGCCAAATGTGGTAGCTGTAGGTTGAATGGTCTGGCCTGTAGAGCGCCAACACACACACACACACATTGAGTTTTATTATAAGTATAGATGACCATTAAACGTAAAAATAAATTATTATTGATATCTTTAGTTTAAATTTGTTTTTCTCTCTCATTGTATTTGCATTTAAACCTAGTATTTCTTCATTTAACCTTTTGTATAAATCTGCTCCAGCGTTACACATTATTTTACAATATATTGCGATATTATATTATTCAATATTGAGAATATTGTTTAATATCATACAATATTGTACAATATATATGTACTACTAGGATTTTTTCATGAGGTCCCATCTTTTTTAATTATAATTGAGCATCTTTTATTCTCTAACATAACAAATATGTGTAATTAGCTCTTTAAATATAAATTTCTACTAAATAGTAACACTTTTACTTCTTTATTTCATTCAAAATGCACTCAAAATAATTTTTGAAAAAATTGGATCTTTTTTGTGTTTTGTATGCTATCTCCGTTCCTCACATTTACGGAAAAATGAGAGTAATGTATAATTATTGCCTTAAATGCCTATTTTTGCCAATTAACAATCGATTTGAAATAAGTTCCACATAATTTCCCGTATTATTGAATTTTTACAAACTAAAAATGCATGTGTTTCCATTTTGTGAACAATATAAGGTTTCCACTTTTTCTATTGTTGAAAATGATAGAATTGATTAAAAATATAATTACCAAAACAAGGGTACACTTTGTTTTAACTTCTCGTATTATTGACGGAAAAAAATTGAGTAATTTTTGTCCCTCTTTTTCTTTTTGTTCGTGAAAAGAATATATCCAAGGAATTCCTCTATAACATAATAATTATGGATCTGAAGATGGATAAAAATAGAATACCAGTCGAAGACTTATATTTAAAGAAATTCTCTACATTCTAATTCTTGGGGAGGGGTATCAGAGAATAAGAGGGATCGATATCGTTAATGCAAAGGAATTATACTTACATTTTCATACATATATAGAGGAAAAGATGTGGCAATACCAAAACATTTAATGTTAAAATTAATTTTACAAAACATTTGTTGGTCCCAGTTATACTAGTTTTCGATTTCACAAATCATTGTGTTGTTTGTGACTGTTTACCATACCGAGTACATCGAATAAAATCAGCAGAATAATGAGAGGTGACTTTGAAAAACCAGAAAATCCAATTCATCGACGATCTTTGACCTTAGAGAAAAGAGTTTTCCATGATCAATGATCTTGTAGATCTCCATCTTGTATCCCTAATGTAATTGGAATAGCAGTCCTTCGCCAGAGCTCCCTTGGAGGTGCAAGGGACTACCTTTCGCAGAGAAATCACGACTGAGGGGTGGGGAGGCAGCAGCGTTTGAATGGCGTCTGAATGAATGGGCATCTGCGGCGCCTCGCGGAGCATGGGCAGAACACTCCCAAGATCTGCCTCCTCCGGTTGGGAAGCGACCTCTTCTCTCTACAGGCCCAGGAGGAAGGAAGGATGAAGGGTAAGGGCCCCCTTCGGAGATCGGGGCACACCACTTGCAGTCCCGGCTGAAAATCTAAACTCATCACCTCCATTCAACAACCACCTTCCATGACGCCCAGCCCCACAGGTGAGTCATCTGACCCCTCATCCAATTTTTTCTAGAAGGGGGTATACTGAACGAAACAAACTGCTGCGTATCGATCAGACAATAGGGGGAGAAAAGGGATGATGCTACTCTCGACAGTGGCGTATAGAGCGTGTTCGCCCCCCCCCGAAAAAAAAGAAAAAGTGAAGGGTTTCCTCTCCCTTCCGGGGTAAAAGGTAACGCGCATTCGACCGTTCGTATCGGTCACCGGCTGATGCTGGTGGCGAGGATGGCGAAGAAACGACACAAACAACGAGGGGTTTCCACGATTCCAACATGTCCAGTCAGCAGCGGCCGATAAATCGAAGAATATCGACCCTCAAAGAAGAGGAAAGGTAAACTTTTCTTCACCATCTACTAAATAAGCTAACTGTTGAAGAGTATTACACTTTGAACCTTTGCCGAGACGAAACTTGTTTGGAGAAATAAGGCTCTGCTCTCTTTAGTATTATGATAAATTTAAAACGAATGCGTATCTCACAATGTTTATGTCTCTAGGAAAATAACTGACATAAACGTTCAAAATTTTATTTAAAAAAAAGGGATACTTCGGATGTAATTTCTCTCTTTTGAGGTTCTGCAAAATATTTTATTGTTTAAATTTTGAAGGAGTCCTAAGAATCAATTTTGAAGAAAGTACATGGTGTTTAATTTTGTATGACGTTTTTCACTACAATTGTGGATTTCCAATATATTTATGAATCAAACGCAGTCATTGCCATAGATATATGCTTAACTATGTCACTATTTTGTCAAACAAATTTAGATTTATCCATTTTAAAATTAATTCTTCCAATTTATGAATAGAGAAATCAATTTTATTTTAGTAGGAGTAAACGACGTTGGAAAGTTTCATTACCAGAAAATATATTTGATTTTTCGAATGTTTTTATAATAATCTATTGTTGCAATTTCAGTGGCTTAATTTTTGTTTCAAATAAATATGCCCTTAGTTTATTTTTTAATTAAGAATTAAACCTTGTAAAATCACTGCAAATGTTAAATAAAGGGATTTTGCATTTAAATACGTAGCAATCGGAGTGTAGCCATTTTAATATTAATCATCGATTATTTCTTCTACAAAAATAATATCCATTATGACAACAAAATGGTTAAATGCTATTTTAAAAATAATATTAGAAAATATTAAAATTTAAATGATAATTTTCACGGGTTCTTTTCTAAATTCTTTATATGAATGAATTTATGAAAAATGCGTTCATATTTTATTACAGTAATAATATAATTATAAAATAATTCTCGAAATATACGGGGGGAAATTGCCAAAAACTATAATAAAAATTTAAAAACTAGTTCTCAGAAATAAGGCATTTCCTGCTTTATCCAATCTTATTTATAAAACCATCTCTAAAATTTAATTCGAATTCTATTTCTATAAATACATTGATTTAATTCGGAATTTCATATTTGATGAAATCATCTGAGAATATGAAAATCATTTATTATTTTGTTCGTATTCAATTTATATATTTATAATATTTTCATTTTTGGAATTTTTGATTTTTAAAAATATCGTCTGATAAATATGAAATTTTTTATTTGTTTTATTTTAATTCTTCTTGTTTCGCAAGCCTTTTAAAATAGAAATCAATTTCATTCCAGCAATTTAGCACAAAGATAGTGTTCTGAATTTACTTTTTCTTAGTTCAAATTGAAAATTAAAAAGAAGATTAAAATAATATGGATTACAACTGCCTGTCAATGGATTACATTCGTGATTATTACAAGTTGAGAACCGAAATTTACCAAGAACACTTCGTACAGAATGTGAGTACTTTTATTATTTTATGTGTGTGTATTTTTCAGTCAAAGCTATTTTTTTTCTTAATAGATATTAAAATTGATATTTTATTTTTAAGAAAAAGTTGCGAAGCAAGGTGAAAAAAATATTGTTAAAAATTATCTTTAGCTTTAATTATTTTTAGCTTACTTAGTTAAAGTGACTTCATTCCTTCAGAATAAATATTTCAATTGTATCTATTAAGAAAACATTTAAAATGTTTCAATTCTGAGTAAATTTTTTTTTCAACCATGTGTAAAAGAAATATTTCAAAATTTTTTGTTAAAATAAAAAGAATTCGCTGTTTAAACTTTATGGTTAACTTTGCTAATACAATCTGACTTTTTTGAGTGAACATTTCTTCTTACAGGTGATTGTCAAATATACGTTTCATGTATATATTTATCTATGCAATCGGTTTATTAATATCCAGGCAAATTTTTTCCTCAAATTATAATTTTATTAGATTTAAAAAATATAACGTATCTCACAATACTTTTGTATTTAGATCTATTATATAATCATGTTTCTGCTTACACTTACTATAAGTAGATTTTATATTTTATAATAAAACCTAGACCTATGAATTATTCAAAGACAAATGATCGAAAATTTATATTTAAATATACTCTTGTAATACAGAGGTTTTTTTGTTTGATTATAATCTAAATTATAAAAGTAAAAATGCTTTTTTTCGTTGTTATTTCAGTTCCAAAAACTTCCAAAATAAAGAATATAATTTTGTCAACATAAAAAAGATATTTCCACTAAAAATAATATAGAAATATTATTCCAGCTTTAATGCAGTCATAAGATGTTGATAACGTTTTATTAAAGCATGAAATGTTCATGAAATATTTAATTACAACTTTTACATCGTGTTTAATTTATTAGTTCAATGTTGAAAATGTTTTGAACTTGGTAATCTATACTTAAAATAAAGCTCAATGTGTGTATGTGTGTGTGTGTGTGTGTGTGTGTGTGTGTGTGTGTGTGTGTGTGTGTGTGTGTGTGTGTGTGTGTGTGTGCGTGTGTGTTGGCGCTCTACAGGCCAGACAATTCAACCTACAGCTACCAAAATTGGCACGTGTATACCTTGGAGGCCGGGAATGTGCACTTGGGTGTTATTTTTTCGAATTTTTAATTAGAATTTTATTTATTTAAAAATTAAGCGAAATTTTGGCTCGTTTCTGCTATAACTCCCGAAAATATTACCGCAAAAAAAGATTTTTACATGAAATTAAAGATTAAAAATTTATCTTTTAAATGATACCAATGTTTTAACCTTAAAATTAAATTTCTATTTTTAATGAATTTTTAAATAAATATTTTAACTATATTTTTCAACAATTTTTTTCGCACAAAATACAAATAAAATTTAAGGTGCACGAGCACGTTCCGCATTCATGGGAAAAAATTAGCTTTCTTCAAAGTGTTGCCATAACATTGATTAAAGCTCCAATTAAAAATAAATTAAATCTTTTTGGAAATGAAATCTGCAAAAATATAATTTTCGACACGTGTCTGCAGGAAATGAAACAAATATGAAATATTATTTTTTCTAAAAAATAAATTCAAGAAAAATTATGTTATGATCTTTTACACTCTCTATATTATTAATCCAATAAATCAGTTTTATTTTAAGGCAAGTTTTGTTTAATATGAACAGGAAAACCATTCAAATCAGGGTCACACAGTGAATTTGTAAACCTTTAGTAACACACAGATCTGCTAAAATGGTCTAAATGGAAAATGATTATATTTTATGTAACTTGATTCAATAAATTCTCCAATAAATAACGAATTTTTGATTTTACATAAAGCTTCTGTTGTAGAAATCACGATTAACAAAATGTTCTTGAAACACTAATATTTTAAATAAAAAGAGTTAATTTCCAATCAACTAAATCAATCACTTAAACTGACTGATTTATGAAAATTTGAATATCACTATTCAATAAAAAAGGATAATTTTAGATTTTACATCGATCGTTTCAAAGAAAATACGTCAATCAGCGCGCAGGTTTCTGAAGATTAATTGACCTAAGATTATGAAAATGTTGAGTTTTTCTAAATTATAACATTCAAAACTTCATAAATAAGTCTTAGTTGATCGTGGAAAATAGAAACATTCATCCATTTATTCAAAATTTGGTGTGTCCAGAATATTTCTCAGAATATGATACCTTACTGCATTAAATTTAGACTTCATAATTTTTGAAATATATTTATAGGCCAGAACAAAATATTATTATTGATTTCATTTCAATCCTTTTGAAAGCAAAACTTAAAGCTGAATTTTATGCTGAATTTGAGAAATTTTTGTTGAATTATTGTTTGAGATATTACATAAATAATGAAAAATATTTTGCAGTTCATATAAGATTTAAATACCGAGCAATTTTGTTTGCAATAATCATATTCAATAATAATAATAATAATAATAAATAAATAACAATAAAGATGATAAATAGAATAAACGCTTGGTTTTATTAAAAAATATCTTTATATTAATTGCAATTTCATCATTTCCACTTTAAATTAAAGTTGAAGTTTTACCGGAAATGACAACAAATTAACAAAATATATATAGTAAATTGAAAGAAACGATCTAAACAACAGTATAAGTTTGACTATCAAAATTTGAAGATTAAAAATGTTTTGTTTAAGAATCTATTAATAGACCAGTTACATAAAATATTTAATGGAAAATTGTAGCGAGCGGTAATACTGGCGAACCGGCTGGTCGCCAAAGGCGGCTAGTACAAAATAAAAATAAAATTTAAGCTGCACGAGCACGTTTCGCATTCATGGGGTAAAATTAGCTTTTTTCAAAGTGTTGCCATCACATTGATCAAAGCTCCAACTAAAAATATATTAAATCTTTTTGGAAATGAAATCTGCATAAATATAATTTTCGACACGTGTCTGTAGGAAATGAGACAAATATGAAATATTATTTTTTCTAAAAAATAAATTCAAGAAAAATTATGTTATGATCTTTTACACTCTCTATATTATTAATCCAATAAATCAGTTTTATTTTAAGGCAAGTTTTGTTTAATATGAACAGGATATCCATTCAAAACGGGGCCACCCAGCTAATTGGTAAACCTTTAGTAAGGCACAGATATGCTAAAATGGTCTAAATGGAAAATGATTATATTTTATGTAACTTGATTCAATAAATGCTATAATAAATAACGAATTTTTGATTTTACATTAAGTTTCTGCTGTGGAAATCACGATTAACAAAATGTTCTTGAAACACTAATATTTTAAATAAAAAGAGTAAATTTCTAATCAACTAAATCAATCACTTAAACTGACCGATTAATGAAAATTTGAATATCACTATTCAATAAAAAAAAGATAATTTTAGATTTTACATCGATCGTTTCAAAGAAAATACGCCAATCAGCGCGCAGGTTTCTCAAGATTAATTGGCCTAAGATTATGAAAATGTTGAGTTTTTCTAAATTTTTAACATTCAAAACTTCATAAATAAGTCTTAGTTGATCGTGGAAAATAGAAACATTCATCCATTTATTCAAAATTTGGTGTGTCCAGAATATTTCTCAGAATATGATACCTTATTGCATTAAATTTAAACCTCATAATTTTTGAAATATATTTATAGGCCGGAACAAAATATTATTATTGATTTCATTTCAATCCTTTTGAAAGCAAAATTGAAAACTGAATTTTATGCTGAATCTGAGAAATTTTTGTTGAATTATTGTTTGAGATATTACATAAATTATGAAAAATATTTTGTAGTTCACATAAGACTTAAATACCGAGCGTTTCTGTTTGCAATACTCATACTCAGTAATAATAATAATAAATAAATAACAATAAAGATGATAAATAAAACAAAACACTTGGTTTTATTAAAAAATATCTTTATATTCATTGCAATTTCATCATTTCCACTTTAAATTAAAGTTGAAGTTTTACCGGAAATGACAACAAATTAGTAAAATATATATAGTAAATTGAAAGAAACGATCTAAACAACAGTGTAAGTTTGGTATGACTATCAAAATTTGAAGATTAAAAATGTTTTGTTTGAGAATCTATTAAGAGACCAGTTACTTAAAATATTTAATTGAAAATTGTAGCGAACGGTAATACTGGCGAACCGGATGGTCGCCAAAGGCGGCTAGTAATAAATAAAAAAAATTATTCTGTGAAAAAGATATTTTGTCCAAAAGTACTTCTTTTAAATAATGCCTTATTTAATGTTCAGTCACAAGATATTGATTTTTTATATAAAAAATATGAATCATTCATAAAATATTTTAATTAAATTTTTACGTTATGATTCTCTATCATTTAATATCGCAAATTCTCAAAAAATATTTATCTTTTGAAATAAATTAAAAGTGGAGTTCAAATGCATTAATATTAATTTTAGCTTAATTTATGTAGCATATTTATGAAAAATGCCATTTATAATTGATAATTACTGCAAAAATGTCTTACACTTTGTCATAAACTAAAAAATTATCTTTGCTTCAATCATAGTTTAGAGGACAATGACATCTTAAATTGGACAATTACTTTGAAGCCTTTCATCTCATTCAAGAAAAATATTAGAATTATATTTTATTCCTCAAATTTATGTAAAATTAATTAAAAACTTTATTTTGAATTGCATTCATTTAAATTTTATTCGATACTGCAAATAAATGAGAGAAAACTCACTGGGGTGTTAGAGAGTGTTTAAATAAATAAAGCACTATTGCAAAAATTTTATTAAAAAAACTAAAATTCATGCTATAAATTTCACAAAAGAAATTCAATTTTACATTGATTCAATCATGATGGTTATAATAAAAGGAATATGTATTTAAAAAATAAAATCTAAATTAGATTCTTTAGATTATAAAGACTTAATTTGCTATGCAAGCAGAGATATTAAAACTATGTATAAATAATTAACTGAACAGAATACCGTTTCATACCCCCGTATTTGTAACCGTTATGATCGCTGAACGGTTGGATGGGCACGTTACGAGAATTTTATTAAATACCAGAATATATAAATCCATATTTGTAACGTATATTGTCTTGAATTCTATGCTGCATTTTACGACATTCTACAAAGAAATCAAAAGCAAAAAATCTTTGCCAGCTGTCAATTAAGGTAGCTCAAATATAACCACATAATACATCATTCTAAACAGCTCTTCAATCTTTCAATGTGTACCCAAGTTGTCATTTGAGGAGAAGCCAAAAAATAACCACAAACCACTGTTCCTCTATTAAAGAAGTGTTAAAACTGAGCTCTTCAATGATCCGTTTTATTCCAACTTATCCAAGAATTTTGCCCTCCATTTCTCATATAAGAGAGGAGTATGAGTGGTTAAAAAAAAGCAAAGTGTGCTATTAAGTAGTGTCTTCAAGGAAATTGTGCATTCAGCTGAAACTTGTGAATGGAAAGGGCTTTGTGCCAACTACTCCACTTAGGAGATGTGTAGGAGCAACATGTTACACTCTAGGCATGTGGCTTCAAGCCAGAGGATTTTCTATTCATGAAAAAACCCTAACCCTTTTACTTCACCAAACTTTTATGGTTTTCTGGGGAAAGAATACTTTGAATGAGATATTTCAATGCAGTGTGGAAGGAAAGGCAATATTTATGTGTGAATGGCTGATTTAAATTTCGCTATTGATCAATGTTTTCTCTTGAAATTTTCATTTTTGTTGTTAGAATAAGAAATCAACAGGCCAAACAGTTTTTTGAGTTGGTCTTATAATAGCTTTTTGTGAGGCATAAATATAAACATTATTTTCTCTTCTCTTTCATATTTTCATTTTCTTTCTGATTTCTGTTCAAGAAATGCCATGTATGTATATCTTACTTTTTGCGAAAGATGTACATTATTATTATTATTATTATTTTTGCTTCTCCGTTACCTTCATTTTGCTCCTGGTATCCTTCCTGGAAATATCATATGCGGGCAATTTTAATAATCTACTCATTAACAGCGTATGATATTTTTAAGTCATTTTAATACTGATTTGTGAATAAATTTTATCTTTTTTCTTTCTGAAATCAGATATATTATTATTAATAATTCAATCCTTGTGCACCACAAAGTACAGCACAAGGCTTACAGAAGTAAGTAGAAACAACTACATACATAGATAAAAATATGTACATATAAAAATAAGGATAAAAACAACAGGAAAAAAATAAACAACAAAGCTAATTAAAAATTGAAGCAGTAAAGGCAATAAATTTACAGAATGAGAAGAAAGCCATTTTGTGGTCGACCAAAACATGAAGCGGAGGTGGAAACTTAATATTACAGGCATCGAGATCCAGAATAAAATCTCTTCTCCCTTCAGTAAGTTTGGAGCTATCAAAAAGCCAATGTTCGACATTTTGAACTCCACCCACGCTGCAAGAGCACAGATCAGTGTTCGATAATCCAAATTTCTTGAGATAATAATTGAAATGACCGTGTCCAGTAATTAATTTTGTTAAGTGAAAATCACTGAAAAAATGCTTGTTATTCAATCTTTGAGAAATTGTGGGGAAAAATAATTTGGTTAAAGAGGCAGTTGACGAATTTTGGTACAGCTCGTTCCATAAGAGAATGGTCTTTTTGTGATTCTTATTACGAATGTGAGATTCGGGGATGCTCACAGGATCAATAATGTTTAGTTTTGTAGCTTGCTTTGCAAGCCAGTCGGCTCTTTCATTCCCTAAAATGCCAGAATGACCTCGGACATGAGAAAAACAGACATTAATTCCTCTTGCTTTAAGCTGGTGAAGAGTGATTTGAAAATTAACTACAATTTTGTTACAGGAAGAAATATTACTAAGCAAAAATAAGGATGAGAGAGAATCAGTACAAATAAGGAACCTAGATGACAAAGTACAGTGGTTTACGATCCATTTGAGCGAGTTACTGAGACACAGCAATTCTGCTTGGAACACACTACACTCATTAGGAATTCTAAACATAAAGTGTTCCATTTCAACTACGTCTTGAAACACAACAAAAGCAAGGCCAACACGGTGGTTGAGTTTACTGCCATCAGTAACACACTACAGGAAAATTGCTAAGAACATTGTCCTTATAATCGATAATTTCGATAGGAACACGTTCAGCAGGATGTGGAAGGTTGGAAAAAAACCCTTTGGAATCTTGGGTAATTTTTACAACATTATCTTTGAAATCTTTATTTTGCAGGACGAAAAGGTCAATTGGGGGGAACCCCGCAATGACAAAGCAGGCTTCGTAACTTACAGTTCTGTAGCCACGTATAACTCTAAGTAAAATTCTTCGTTGAATTCTACGAAGATTTCGGCAGTTAATCTTTTTTTTTCAAAGCATTACCCCAAACTCTAGAGGCATAGCAGACAAAAGGAACAATTCCCTGTTTGTAGATCCTACCAATAACATTGGATTTCAATCCAAAGGTGTTGCAAGAGATACGATTAAGTCCTTTCAGAATGTTTTCATATTTTTTGGAAAGATATAAAATATGATTTTTCCAACAGAATTTGTCATCAAACATTATCCCTAGGTATTTGATTTCATTTACCATTTCAAGTCGTATGTTGTCAAAAAAGAGTTGCTTGCTGGAAAAGTCCACGTTCTTTTTCTTAATTGCCATAACCTTCGATTTATTCGGGTTGAATTCCATTTTGTAATCTCTTGCCCAGTTTAAAATATCATCCAATGTGCCTTGAGCAAGCTCAAAAATATCATCAAGTCATTTTCCCTGAAAGCAGATGAGCAGATCATCCGCGAAGGCTATGGTTTCACATCCTGTGATTATCGAAAGCCTAGCAAGAAGGCTGTTCATAATTAAATTCCACAGAAGTGGACCAGAGACGGAGCCTTGGGGATAGCCCCTTTGCAAGGAACGAGAAACTGAAACACGGCCGAGCGTAAGAGAAGCAGACCTATCATTCAAGAAATCTCTGACCAGATGAAATATGTGACTTGGAATAGCGAAATTTTTGAGCAAAGCGAGAATAGCAGGCCACTAAGCATGATCAAAAGCTCCTTTGATATCGAGAAAAATTAAAATTGTAAACAAATTTTTCTTCTTGCCTCTATCAACTACGTCTTTCAGGTAAAGGAGAGCATCTTCACAACATTTTTGTGGAGTAAAACCGAACTGGGACTCGTTTAAGAGTTTTTTACTGTGCAAAAACCAGGAAATCCTGTTAACAATCAGCTTTTCAAGACATTTTCCAATAGTTGGTAGGAGATAAAATGTTTTGTTACAGCCTGAATCCGTTTTATAAATGCACTGATTTATGTTATCCATCGGATTCATAAAAGAAGGAATTGAATATGACGTTGTTACTTTCATAAAACGATCATTATTATTACTATTAAAACACTAACAATCATTGTAATATTTTAAACTCTATATAAACTGCAATATTTTAAAGTTTTTGTAAGAAGGGAGTTTTCTATAATGAGCAGCATTTGCATAATAAGTGACAGGCTCTAATTCCTAAAATATACAGCTATCACGTTCATTTTGGGAGCTATCTATTTATATTTAGCACCGATTATCTGAAGCTATATTTGTGATCTTCTTGCATTCTAAAGAAAATAATATATTTTAAAGAATTATCTCTAGACGGCAAGAATTTTAAGGTTGTAAGAGAATTAAGAAGCACAAACATATGCAAATATATTCTAACGTCATCTGACTATTATAATACTTTTATCGAATTTTAAAGAATTCAGTTAGATTATGTACACTATTATATAAAATTAAAAACCATTTGATTCTAAAATGTACTTTGGTGTTCGAAGATTTACAATACAAATAAGATTAAAAATCAGGATGAGAGTTTAAAAGGAATAAGTCCGAATTTGTTAAAATTGAGCAAAGTAAGTAATATAAAACTGCACATTTCCTTAATTTCTGCTCAATTTAATTAAATATTCAATCGCATGATATATCATCCGGTTTATAACTGAGATTAAAATTAAAATTTAAAAAGTTTTACAACTCATATTTATTTAGTACTCGTTTTAACACTATATGTATATAAAATGTGAATCGACTTTTCCATATTTTTGTAATTTAAAAATAAATCGCTTGTTGTTGTTAAAATTAGTATTCAATTTTCCAGGAATTAAAATTCTCGAATCTGATACTGAGTTCGTAAAATGTGAAAATGAAACTTTGATCATTTTTAAAATGTTCACATATGATATATAATAAATTTTATAATGATATTTAATATATTTGAGATCGTTAGTGTGTGAATGACATTTTGTAAATACAGTTTTTATAAATAGAGAAGAAATATTGCTTCTAAATATTTTAGGAAGTTAGTTTCTTTATTAATGAAATAAGTAATCACTTCTCTTTATATTCATGTGAGTTTTAGAAATATTCTAAACTTAAACAATTAAAAGCAATTAATGAATAAAAATTATTTAAATTATGAAAATAAACATCTTTTTAATTTATTAAACTAAAAAAATGATATTCCTGTTTGTAATTGACATTCTCTTTTCTCTGTGATAGCCATTGTGATGAGTAATTTCATAATAAAAATAAGAAGAAGAAAATTAAGAATGGTATTAGAAATTATATTTTTATCTTGTGTTAATAGGAAGGAAAATTGCACATGATAAATATCTTTTTTGCAGTTTTTACTGTGTTAAAGAAACTACAATTTAAATACTATATCCCAGTTTTATAAACATCATCATATATGTAGGGTATTGATATTTGTAGCTGAAGCTACCCTATTCATTCTTAAAAAGTTTCAGTTCTTAAAATTTGTGCTTACATGAGAAATTTACAAAATTTTTCTTCAAATTAAAAAATTAATCTCAACCGTACACTTTAGCACATAAAAAAATTTCATAAAACAAAATATGATTTCTATTGCAAAACATATAGATAACATTTTATGCTATCATAGCAGTTATCTAAAACTCTCAAATGTTATAAAGAATTTAACAATGAATTCAAATTCAGTATAAATGTATGCTTATGTAATGGTTCTTAATAAAATGTATACTTTAATTTATTTTTCAAAAATGGTAAACTGATAAAAGTTTTGAAGAATTAAACATATCTATCAATTAATGATTTTACTTTAAGAAAAGTATTTAATTACCGTTACAAATTACAAGAAACTTCAAACAAATATGACTTTCAAAATTATTATTTTACAGAACGAATATAACGCAATTAATGTTCCAATAAATTGTGAGTTTGTCAAATTTTAATCTATTTAATATTTGTTTTAATAATTCAGAGTAAATAGATATTATAGTCCTGATTGTATTTCATAAAATTTGTATTTTTTATAAATTTATGTATTTGGTAATTAGGATGATAATATTTTTAATTAACATGTTTGCAGTCTCCTTTCAACCTAGCAGCCTTACGATACTGCCTAGCCTATCTAGCCAAAAAAATCCGATACTGACAACTATGACTGATAAACTTATGCTCTGTTTAGAAGTTATATTAGAATTATTAAAGGATAAGTCCCAAAATTTTGAACAGTAGAACAGAATCCCACTCCCTATCTTCGACACTTGATCACAATGTATTTAAAATTTTCCAGGATCAGATGCCAGGCAGATCATTTGGAGAATCGAGTGTCGCGCCCACAACCCGCCGACCCTGAATGTGACTCTGTTATCAAGCCAAAACCAATCTTATTAAAAACTATGAAAATACTTTTTAAAACGATTTTTCATTAATATCTGATATCGAGTTTTAGTTTCATTTAATTTTGAGAAAGAAATGAAAAGCTAAAGCTCCAAGCATCGTTCATTAAAGAAAGAACTCCTCTTTCATTATTTAGTCTTTCCAGAAAAGAAAGGCTTTTGCCTTTCTAGAGTAAAGCGAAATAATTCTTTAACAGAAAATTCAGTTAAAAAAAATATTTCACCCAACAGATAATACTGAATAACTTTTCAAAATGTCTAACAAATGAGTCGTTAGAAAGATCGTTTAACAACTTACCACATCCGCTAAAAATTTGCATAAAAAAAGCAAAACCTCAGGTTAGAAAACCTCCCAAAGAATAGAGCCCTTCGTGTAACATCTAAAGAAAATGACATGCACCTGAAGTCCCGTGACAAATGATGCTGATAACTGCAGTAATATTTTCTACCATGCATCAAAACTATTATTCTGGGAAGTGACACTAATTAGATTGAATAAGCAAAGAACCAGCTTTGGCTGAAAGCGTTTTTTTTATCGATCCGTCAAGCTGTTTGAATAATAAATATGGGCACAATATTTCGCTGATTTTCTATTTCGAGACTTATTGCTTTAAGCTGTTCTTTAGCACACAATAACACAAACAAGCAAATTTGCTCAAATCAGAAAGGAGTTGTTTAGAAAAACATAAACATGCAGTGAAACTTGACTCATTCAAATTTTTGATCGATTCTTTGAATTTCTGATTAACATAACGTTTTATTATTGTAAGTTAAATTTATTCTGGCTAAATAGTAAGCAAAATTAAAAATCATTTTTATTTCGGAATTATTTTTGTTAGTTAAAAATGTGTGCACCTTGTGCCTATTACGTTTTATTTATTTTACATGGGGAATATATACGATCGTAAAAGAGCAATAAAAAATTAATTATTTATCTAAAAGCTTAAAACAGGTTGGATGGAATTGCAATATTTATTTGGAAATGATTTTTTACAATGTCATGTTCACAATGTTACATACTGCAGCATTTTCATCCAGTTGCTCATTCACTTATTAAAATTTAACCAGTTTCTAAGTCATTTCATTGCCCACCCAATGCAATAACCGGAAATGAGGAACTTTGAATTCAGAAATTTCATAAAATTTTCCGTAAAGTGACATTATTAATTTTCTTTAAATGTTATGTATTTTAATTTTATTTATTAACTTTATTACTTAGAATTTATTTCTTATCGTTTATACTAACTTTAGGAAAATTAGCATTGTTGAAAAGAATCTTTACATTTTTTTAGTTTAAATTGTAGTACACAAAAAAAGAATGCTGCTGTTTTTTTATGCATTCTGGGTTTGGATAGCTCGAAATTTTTGAAAAAATAGAATTTGTTTTGTAGCCCCTTTCGCTTCAAATAAGTTATGTTCCAATAAATATTTTTCATCAAAACTACTTTATAATTCGTTTGAAAATGATTTTTGCTGTAATAAAATATTCTGAAAAGACAGATATAATTGTGAAATCAACAGAAATGTGAAATTCATGTTATTCAATACGGATGGAAAATTTGAAGTTTTATTAGATGGGAAAAGCAAATGCAACATGAAACGAAATTAACAGAAATCATAATGTAATGTTTAACAGAAATTATTATTTTAATTAGTATTTATATAGAAATAAATTAGCTTTTTGTTTCATGCTGTCATCAAATCCAAATTTGAAAATTCGAGATTCCTTTCCAAAAATAATATTTTTGTAAGAATAATCAATATTTTCTAGTGAAATATTCAATTACATGTAGTAAGCGTAGAAAATTATTTGATACGACCTTTATGTGCATGTTTCAGACAGAACCCTGATTTTCTCTTTAAAATTGATGCACTTATATAATGGACCAAGTAACCACTATGCAAGTGATATTTCAAGAAGTTCTAATTCATTTTGAAAATTGCTCAAGAGGTGTTATGTATTGTCAAGAGGTGTTATAGCCAATTCGAAATCATTAATCACTATACGAAATATTATTGATCATAAAAGAATAATGAATTAACTTTGGAAACATGCTGCGACTCAATTCCCCCACCCCTAAAGTTTGGCTAAAATGCCTTAAAATGTTTTGAATTTTATTGCAAGAAAACTTTTTGCTTTGAAGCCTAATTTTCAACATTTCATAAAAGTAATTTTACTATCTTGATAGTAAATAATATGCTAATTATGAGATATTGATTTACGTTATAAAAGTAATTTTATTATCTTGATGATAAATAATATGTTAATTATGAAACATTGATTTACTTTATAATCAGTATGAAATTAGGGTTTGCAACTTGTTATTTGTGTTCAGATATTGTTGTCAGAAAGCTATTAGTCGAGTTTTTATTCCGTTGTAAAAATAGTTTTCAACTCATATTTGAACTAACTTTTGGTATGAGAATTACAATTGTAATTAAAGTAGCTTATGTTCTAAAACAATTTTATGTATATTTAAATGTCGATATCTAAGATGTTTTGCAAAAAAATGTATTATAATTAATGTATTATAATTCTAAAAAAATATTCTCTCCTCTAAATCATTTCTTAATTTTTTAACGATCTTACTTTATATATTATTTACATTATATGTAGAATATATTACAGCTTCACGAAAATTAAGACATTGATTAAATCATAAATTAAACTCATCTTTAAATTAAATGAAACTGTCTTCAAAAATGAAAAAAAATATTCAAGTTATGTAAAAAAAAATTTTAAAGTTCATTTCATAGACGTATTAATGCATTTAATGAAATATTTAACTAATTAAATGAAGTTATCAGCCATGAGAAATAATATACAGAAGCTACATATAAGTTACATATGTATATCGAAGTCACTGAAATTAAATTAAATATAAATAAAACATACTTATTTACATATCACCCTTACAATACAAATTCTGAATCTAGAAAAGAACAATAGCTTAAGTAATTACTAAGTGAAATACAAATAAAAAGGAAAAAAATCAGTTAATTTACGATATTTATTCAAGTTAAGCATTTTATCACCTGTTTGTGATTTAAATTTTTAAAACATTCTTATAATTGATTAAAACAGAAATAAAACAGGAAGACATTTAAAGAATTTTGTTAGAGAAAATAGCTGAGAAAAACAGAGTAGTAAATCTTAAAGTGCGCTTTTTTTTAGTCCATAAAACTTTGTAAAAACATTTTGTGCATCATAAGTTTAACAGATAATTATTTGTTTTTGTTTTCGACTAATGATTTATGTAACAAATAATGTATTCCTCGGTGTTCTTTTACGATGTACGAATCTTCTTAATTAAAATTCCGCGTCTTTTGTTTATGCTTTTATTTTAATGATCGAGTATTTTCAGTGGGGTTTTTTTGCTACTTTATTTACATTAACTTTGCTACTCTTGTTAATAAGATATCATTCTTCACAAATACTTTTTGTGATTTTTTTTTCATCTTAACATGGTTATATTATTATCATTATTTGTTTAAGTAATTGGGAGTTATCTTAAAAACAAGCAATAAAACTGATATTTTCCAACATTTATCATCCCCTCCCCCTAAAAAAAACATTTGTTGACTTTCCTGAATTAGATTGTTATTGAATGTAATTATTTAATTTTCCTCCACAAATCAATTTAAAATTATTTTTACAGTTTGTGAATGATACCTTTAAATCTTGAAATAAATCATTACTCAATGGATACTACTTATAACTATTGAAGAATATTGGCAATATCTCTTATATATTTCTAAAATATGCACCATGTTGCGTCAGGCTTCGTGGTACGCATTTTTGTTCCTCTCCGCTGACCAATAAGTTCTAAAACTCGATAGAAATTTACAACTTTAATGACAATGGCAGTTTTCACATGTAAAATTACGCACAGAAGGTACAAACTCTATTAACAAGAATTTTGTCCAAAATTTGATATGTATTTACAGTTTTCATGTCAAAAATACTAATAAAATTTATGGCTTTTATCTTAAGCTGCTTTTAGATTATCGTGTATAGAGTTGCTTAGCAGCCATATTCGAAAATAATTTCTGACTCAGTAAATAAGTCTAAAAAGAATAGACTTATCATTTTCCTCAAGTCGAATTTTTTAAAAAGAACAATAATGCAGATAGACATAAATATAAAAAAATGTTTTCAAAGACTAGTAAAGTTTGACATTGTTAAATTCAGTAATGCTAACATTATGATTGCTGTTCTCGTTTTTCTAGTTTGTATGGTTTAATGTTTGAATGGTTTAATAAGAAGCTTCTTTCCTTAAAAGAGAAATTTCTTTTAATTTTGAATTCATGCTTCCTTTATTTATACATAAAATATTCAACTTTTCAAAAATTTTACCAAAAATTTTTAATGAAGAATAATTTGATAAAACGATCCATGAATTCTTTAAAAAAAATTACGTATTATAGGGATATCTTACGAATAAAAAAATGTGAAATTCATTTATACACTATATTGCTCAATTTTCTATTTTCAACAAAAGTTTTTAAACTTGTATGAAAAAGCTTAAATACCACAGTAGAAATAATAAGAAAAATCAGATTTAAATTTAGTTTTATTGAAATTAATTAATAAAAAACAATAATTGTTTCATCAAAGATTCTCAATAAATAGCATTTTATTTCCAATTGAAAATGAAATGTGGAAGAATTTCTCGTAATCATTTTTTTATTGTATGCAAATATAAATAATGGCGAAAATGAAATAAAGACGAAGAGAGTAATGATACTGTAAGATTATTATTGAAACCCATTTAAACAGGGTCATTTTCAGTTTATAAAAGCTTCCAATGAATTTCATGCATCAGTTTCAATAAATATTAAGACAAATGAGTGTGTGCGTGTATGTATACTGGTACTTTACAGGGCAGACGCTTTAATTTACAACTACCAAACTTGGTACATATTTTCTTTCAAACGTAAAAATGGGAATTTCAGAAACATATTTTAAAAATGTTTTAATAGAATTTTAATTAATTAAAAAATAAACGACATTTTGGCATTTTTCTGTGCTCAAATGTTCACAAATAATTTTTATCATCCCCTTAAAATTGAAAAAAAAATCACTTTTCAATTATTAGAATTATTTTGATAAATAATTTTTCTTCTATTTTTAATTAATTTTTAAAATTATTTTGAGCATATTTTAAAAGAAATATTTAATTGTTGAAGAGAAACTCATATCTCTTTTATTGTTGCTACCATACAGAATTTCATTAGATATTGCAAATTCTGAACAGCAGATTCAAATATTTCGAATGACATCATTTTACTGTGGCAATAATATTGTTAAATGTTCCCTTTTTTTATTCTACACATTAATGTCACCTAAACCCATATTTCAGATGACAGTAAAAATTTAGTTCGCTAAATGCTTTTATTCTACTTCTTATCCAACAAATGTTTTTACTGGATCCTACTTTATTTCATATCACAGCTTTGAGGTTTAGCTTTGAAGTATAGTTTTAAAGTATCGTAACTAAGAGTAAATATCACCACAAATTTAAATTTAAAAACTGCAATTCATTTTCCCTATATTTCCTTTGGATGAGAAACAAAATAGTGGAAATGATATTGACAATAAGAGAAGAAACAAATTGAATGTAGCAAATTTATTTAAGACTAAACGAATTTTTAATTAATTTTATCTTTATAAAAATAAATTGCTACAGAGAGAATACTTATCCGAATCATAATATTTTCAATACTATAGTAATAACAACCGATATGATCACCTGATTAATCTTTCGAAGATAGGTAATTTTTCAAGCTTTTAAACTAATGAGACAGCTTGCGCTTTTAATATATATGGCGATATAAAAAATGACCTTGATGCCAGATGCTTCTTCCAAAAAGGATCATGCTTCAGCGCCTTACATATTTAAATTATTTAATAGCTGATATGGCGACATGAAAACTATAAGATCACAACGGCAATAAGTGAAAACGTGTCATTCAAAACATGTTGTGTAAAAATATCGAAAACCTTGAGTATTTTGGGTTCAAATTTTCATAATAATGCATAATAAATATCAGAGTATAAATTTTGCTCAATCATTTACATTTTCCATTTGTATAAATAACAAAAATATCCTTCTTCTGTAAATAAATTTTTTTCTATAAAAATGACTAGTAATATGTCAAAACTAAAATAATAGAAAATAGATATAAGCAATAAAATAACAAATTTCTCTTTTTTAACTAACTTATCTCAAACACGTACAAAATTTCAAATGCAAAAAGCAATGAAATGCAATGAATTGAATTTATTATTAATTAGTCGTCTCCAGCGACCAGCTGGTTCGCCGGGAATATTGATTATATTTGATTTCAGATATAGATTCATGTCCATGATTCTATCAGATTGACTGTCATTGGCACAATGTTATTTTAATTGTATTATTTAAGCTCCTTTTATTGTGCCTATGAGCCGATCTAATGGAGTCCTATTCTATGACATCATGATGCCATTAAAAAATGTAAATGTCATTTTTATCCATATCATAAACTACAGAGATAGTAAACAAAATTTTTCTTAAACTTTCAATAATGGAAGAAAATCATTCGATTAGTTACTAGATGAAACTAGGAAAGTGGTTGGAAATTCCGAGCAACAATGCAATCTATTGTTGAAAATTTAGTTTAAAAAATGCCAATATTAAAAAAAAAATTCGCACAGCTATTAAATTGGTATCATAAAATAGGTGACAACGCTGAAATCGATTTTTTGCAAAAATATGATTTTTTTTTAATGTAATATTCTTTCTTTATAAAACAATCGTTTACAAATAACAGCCATTTTTTCTAAATCCATTTTTTGAGAAGTTACAGTGATTTTTATATTTGCATTTATGTATGCTTTAATGATACTTTACATTTTTAAATGTTATTTTCTCGCATTCAAATTTTTGGTAGATTTTTCTTACGATAACCCTCATAAAACATAATGTATATTTTTTATTGAAATTTGATATAATAATTTCTCAATATGCAATGCAATTCCTGAACTAGAGTATAACTAATTTATTCATTTAGAAATGAATTAAGTTGTTTTAGTTCTTTGCAAAGTGAAAAAAATTGAAAATTTTAAGTTATTCATCAGTCGAAACCCAATATTTAAAGCATGAGTAGAAACCGTTATTTATCAGTATAGGAACTAGATAATGAATTTCTTAAGTTATCTGCAAAATGTTTAGCAACGGCAAATTGTGTAACTCTAAAACTAAAAGATTTTTGATTTGGATTTCTTTTTAGCAAAGTATATAAATAAATAAAAATAACTATAATTTTCTTTTTTTGGAATTTTTAAAAAGTTTTTGGGGCACAGATATTTGTATTTTTTTAAACTGTCATTTTTTTTCAATGGCATATTTTGGTTTCATAATTATTTTTTAAATTGTTTTACGCAAAAAATAAAATATATAACTATTTTAGAATGTTTATCAAAACATTTATTCATAACAAGTCACAAATCATAAAAAGACATTTTTTAAAATTATAAAATGGTGTAAAATTTATTTTTGCAATAAGATTTTCCAAAGTTTATCTCAGCAAAATGGCGAAACTCAGCTTAACTTTTAATTTATTAAAATTTCAAAGAATCCAAGAATAATCCTACTCTCCAAGGTATTTATGTGCCAAATTTGATAGTTGTAGGTCAAACGATCGGGCCTGTAGAGCGCTAACGCATACACATACATTCATCTTTATTATTAGTTTTAAAAAATTGAAAAGGAATATAATTGAAATTAAACAGTTAAATGAATGCTACGATCCGAAAATTTCTAATAGTTACAATTTTATTAATCCTATATCTAAATTAATTAAATTAGCCCTTAGAATCTCATTTCAGTTTTGTATTTGAAAGGATTTATATGTTTGAATTTAATTGGTTTTGCAATCTTAATCAATTTATTTATTATTCTTTTCAGTCTGTTTTGATTATCTTGTATATGGAATACTGAGAAAATATTGCAATCGTCAAACTCGAGTTTTGGTAAATATCCGCATTTCAGACATCCCTGAGTTTGATAAACCTATTTTCAATATTATGTCTATCTTTGAACACGTAATTCAAACGTACTTTGAGCAAGACAGATAAAATGTAATGTATAGACTTACGATCAAATTTTGAATGAAATTCATTCACAAGAAGTCTGTGTAGCTGCTCCATAACTACAAAATGCAAAAAGCTAGGCAGATAAAGCATCTGAAATTTAGTTTCTTATCAAATTTTAAACCAAACGTGTCGACGTCGTCTGTACTTTCGCGTGCATGTAAACGCAATGCTCATTTAAAGAAATGGCTTAAATGGATAAAATTTGTATGTTATCTTGCGAATACCCTTGTCAATTGTTTTTTTCATTGGTCAGCAAAAAAGCTTTCATGATAGATATTATCATGATATATTCAGAAAAAAGGTTGAATTCACACGAAAAATCTAATTTCCTTTCCTTTCTAATCAATTATGCAATATTTGGAATGATTACATTTAGGGGTATGAGGTGACGTTATATCATTATAGAGTATAGTTTTGAAAGTAAGAACCAAACCAAATGTATACGTTAGTTAGAAACCGCAGTAGAAATATTTCGGTTTCACAGATAGGAGCTCTTATTGAAAACACATTCACTCTAAGATCTACTATGTATGTGAATCTATTACATTTTAAATTTGATTTCGGGGGACAAGCACTTTTTTGCTGATGCGGAGTGGAAGTTTGGAATTGGAGGTATAGGCTGAAATGCTATCCGCGTCTTCAGATGGGATAGTTATGAAATCTTTCTTTATATACTAGTTTTTGTGTTACTGCAAAAGGATTCCTTATTCAAACTGAATTGCAGAGGCATAGCAACTGGGGGGGGGGGAGTTAGGTATACTAGCGCAGTTGTAACGGTGTTCCATTTAGACAAAGGCTTGTTCATGTCACGTTTTTATATTAAATATTATGAAGGAATTATATTAAATATTATGAAGGGATGAATCATTTATAGCCTTTTCTGGATGCTATACATCCCTTTTGAACCAGTGATGACATAAAAAGTAATATTCAGCTCTTGTCAGCAATCACCCTCCCTACGCCACCACTATATTGAGACGTAATTATTTTCGTAAAGCATTGATGATAAAAAAGAACTGAGATTTATTTCAAAATTATATATATTGTATTATAAATAGTAAGGTGTTGTTTCCTTCAAATGGTATGCTGTAATTTCATTTTGCGTAACATTTTTTTTAATTAAGAATTTAAACACGAAGTCTACAAAATAACGATCGGTTCCTGGTCGTATAATTATGTCAAACTACTTTATACAGCGTAAATAACATAATTCAATTAAAAATTCTCTTCAGACGACCACTGAAAGAATTTAAGGAGGTTTTCTTATCCCTCACTTCGAACGATTCTTCTCCTTTTTTGAAATTAATTGTAGCCACTCTCGCCGAAGTGACTCGGTGCTTGCTGCAGCTCCTCAACGAATCTGCGTGATAAATTATAGCAATTGCATGAATTCCTCCACTGCAAGGTCTTTGGCAGCTGAGCTGAGCTTAAGGGAAACGGAAGTCCGGAATTGAGGGGGAATGATTAAAGTAATATTTCGCAAAGCGCCTGACACATGACGTTCCACAGACATTCAAAGATTGCTCCTTATCATTACTGGAAGTGGTCCGACACTCCGTCGTCACACGGGGAATATTTTTAAAGAGTGACTCTGCAACGACTCTTAAAGAGAAGAATGCCGCGCAATTAATTTGGATTTTTAAATCACTTTTGATGCTTGAAACATACGTTGCAGTTAAAGATCTGATAATTATTCTGAGGATGTAGAAGATATTCGTTGCTATAAAAGAGCAAAATTCGTTGTTATAAAATTTAAAAAAAAACTGTAAATAAGAAGTACATTTCGCGATGTTTTATTTTCTTTTGATTGTTAAAAGGAAAAAAAATTGACTTATAAAAAGCAAAAGTAGTTTCCCAAAAGAAAAATGTAAATTTTAATCATATTTTGATTTTGTATGATTTTTTATTCAACGTTAATACTTTTAGAAATTTTTTCAACAGTTTATGTAGATTGAAAGAAAATTGAAAAATGTAAATTGCAATCATATTTTGATATTATATGATTATTGATTCAACGTTAATACTTTTAGAATTTTTTAGAAAGTCTATGCAGAATGAGAGAAAATTTTGAAAGCTCCACTTTTTCAATCTTTTTTACTACAAAATAGCAAAAAAAAAAAAAAAAAAAAAAAAACTTGGAAGGCTACAGAAAATTTATAAAAATTCTAATCGATTTGAAATTATTAATATTTTTTTTAAAATAAGCAATGGCCGTTAGACAATCTAATAAATTTCTAAATAATTTTATTCAATTGACGGTTGATTGATTTATTTGATTCATTCAGTGCACAGTTTGGAGAAAAATTTAGGTAGTTCTTAAATTTTGATACTTTTTCTTAAACTCAAAATTTTTGTAAAGCACTGAAAGAGACAAATAAGATTTCCCCTCTTTATACACAGGTCTATACATCCAAATTACGGATAAAACAATATTATCCCTTGATTCACTATAAAAAGCGATGTGATAAAATCAATACTGTAAAAACTATGTCTAATATCAATATTAGCATCAACGGTAATAAATATATAAAAAATAATTTTAAATTCCCTGTTAGCGTAATTTATAAAATTTTCTTTTTCACGCAGCATCAAAGATGCATTTTTCCCCTTCAAAATTTTATCATTCTATTTCAAGAAGGCGGCAGAATGCTGTTAAATTATGAAAAAGACAGACCACCATTTTAAGAAGCACCTGTCCTTATAAAATAAAAAGAGTAAATTTGTCTTTTTAATACATATTTTGTAACTGCCATTAATGCAAAAAAATAAAAAGGAAAGTTTGCCCTTCATATAGCATGTATACAGCTGATAAAAAATTTTATTTTCACTTTACTTTTCTTAACGATCAACTCCTCAAATTAATTTTAAAAATAAGTTGGATCTTATATATAAATTTTTCCTTCTAAACAACCGTCAAAACTATTTGATAACTGCTTTTAGTTCCTAATTTATAACAATATTGTAATGTTGAAGTACATTAATAACAGCATAAATAAAATGATGGATTCTATTTCTTTTCAATCAACTAATTAAATAAAAAATTCATCCAAGAATTTTTATACAGCTGATACAGATTTGTTATACAAATTTAAAATTTCTAGGTTAAGTACCTAAACTTTAAATTAGTACTATATAAAAGTAGTTACATCAATCATTCTATAACAACTCTTTGAAAGCTATTAATAATTTTGGATATTTATTTAATATAAATTACCAAAACTACAGAACTAGAAGTATCAAAATCTAATGCTATTTTTGATAAATTAAAACAATACTGAGATTCAAACTTATGTTCATTTTTAAGTAGCAAGATTTCTTCATCCTGTTCATTAAAAGATATAAAAAAGTGTCTTGAGCTATTATTTAATTTAACAAATTTTATTCAGTTTACAGAATTTAAAAGTAAAATATTTGGAAAAATGTAATATTGCGCATCTAGTAAAGCTAGAATATATACAATGAATTGCTTGCATTGTGATCTTAAGCAATGGATAGTGATGGATTGGTTGATGAAATTTCAAGACGTGTGAACTGGAATCGGCAATATACCTAATGAGCGACAATAGGTAGTGCCACGAGTCCTGGCTATACGTTGAGAGCCCGATAATTTATATATAATATCCTAAATTAAACGGGATTATTGTTATGTTCAAAATTGGAAATCAGACTGAAGGACAGCTAGAGCCAATGGGTTCATTCTAAACATAGTATGAGACTTCAACAAAATCAGGTGCTTCTAATGTTCAATTATAGGATTGAAAATGATGAAAAAGTTTCCTGAAAAGAAAATTAAAAAGAAATACAACTTTCTATTGCAAGGATACTTAGAGATGGCTTCGAAAACACTTTGAAGATTTAAACACCAATTTATACTTCATTTAAATTTTGTGTTTCTACCAGAATTTAAAATTTTTCTGTTTTTTTTAATATTATAACATTTAATAAAAATTAGAATCCATAAAAATGTGTTAGAATAAATAAAGTAAGAAAAAAAAAGATTTAAGATGAGTTAAAAGTTAAGACAAGCTTCTACAAATTAACATATTTTTTATTGGAACTTTCCATAGGTTGTGTTATACTTAAACTATAAGGGAAAAAAAAGTTTGTGCTCAATTTTTGCTGCAAATATCATATTATATATGCGTTAAACCAAATTTAAATTTTATATTAAAAAACAGTTTTTTAAATGTTTTAGTTACTGCACTTAAAAGTTGATGCCTTTATTTTAATTACTTCTTACTTGTTAACAATGATTTTATAATTTATTTTTCTACATTTATCATATTATTGATTATATATTATTATTCTAATTTATCATTTGTTAGTATAAGTATAAAGGAATTTTAAAATGTCTTGTTCTTGCATTCATAATCATGCAAAATTCTTTGTATGTAATAAAAATTTAATTGCAATAATAGACTGACTTATGAGTAAATGCACTGTCATTGAGCTCACAGAAGTATAGAAAATTTTCACTCTATTTCAAAAAATGAATAAGAATCGATTAGAAAATTTAAAGGCAAGTTAAATAACAATGTATAAAAAAACCGAAATGATTTAACACTAGTCTCATGACTTTAAACATAAAATAAATATATTTGTATTTGTGATTTAAATGTTTGCAACTTTGGATCCTAAATCTATTGTAAGGAATAGCGAATTCTGTAAATAAGAACTGTTCAGAAACAGCTTTTGAAGTAAAAAAAGAGAAAATTTCTATTAATCCACATTTCTTGGTATTAAAACGAATGTTGTGCCAAGAAAAATAATTACAAAATAGAAATCTGAACCCATTGCCATAGATAGTTACGAGGTTTGTCACTTTTTTAAATACTCCCACTAATTACATGAATGCTCGGAGTGTCGCAAGCAGAATTCAGAAAGATGCTATCTACTGCAGTAGATTGTATCTTCCAGAACATGCTACTCTGGCGGGAACAGTTACAGAAACTTTTTTTATGAGTTATCACCTATTTTAGCATTGCGAAAATCGTGAAATTTTCTTATTAGAGGGGCAATTAGACAGGACATTTTTCTTTAATGGATACTGGTATGAATATGTTTCTAATTATCAACTATTTACTAATTTCTTTTGTTTCTTTACACTTAACCAGAAGTGCTTGCGTAATTCTCAAGCACACAAAAAATTGACACATCATTGATTGAAAAATATTTACTTAAGAAATATCAATAAATACATTCTTGTTAAATATTTTATACACAAAAATTGTTTCTAACAATAGATCTGAAATGCTAATAATAATAAATTGTAAGAAATTTTTTTCTAAAAATTCTGAAATAGCATGTTTTTAAAAACTGTTCGTAACAAATATTAGTAAAGAGCACATTTTCTTTACCATTAAAATAATTTCTAAAAATATTTTTCTTTCACTTTTTAATCATATTTCCATTTGTATATTTCCCAACTTGTCAAATTACTTGTAAAGTGAATTGCATATTAATTTCGTTAAGTCCT